>CAUYON010106279.1:0-10474 GCA_963573935.1 Arctocebus calabarensis | reverse complement strand
GCAGAATTATTCATAATAGTTCAGAGATGAGATATAACAACCCAAGTGTTCATGAACTAATTAATAGATATAGTTATATATAATTAATGTCATTAGTTGAATGACACTTGGGTGTAGGAAGAAATAAAAAAGGATATCATTAACTTCCTTGAGTATAACAACAATGAAGACATAAACTACCAAAACCTATGGGATACAGCAAAAGCAGTCCTGAGAGGAAAATTTATCGCTTTAGAAACCTACATTCAAAAAACAGAAAGAGAGCATATCAACAAACTCACAAGCCATCTGATGGAATTGCAAAAAGAACAATCTAATCCTACACCCAGCAGAAGAAAAGAAATACCCAAAATTAAATCAGAGATCAATGAAATTGAAAACAAAAGAATCATTCAGAAAAATTAATGAAACAAGGAGTTGTTTTTTTGAAAAAAATAAATAAAATAGATAAGCCTTTGGCCAGACTAACTAGAAATGAAAAGGGAAAAATCTCTAGTAACCTCAATCAGAAATGATAAAGGGGAAATAACAACTGATGCCACAGAAATACAAGAGATTATCTCTGAATACTACCAGAAACTTTATGCCCAGAAATTTGACAATCTGAAGGAAATGGGTCAATATTTAGAATCACACCCTCTCCCTAGACTTAGCCCAGATGAAATACATCTCTTGAACAGAACAATTTCAAGCACTGATATCAAAGAAACAATAAAAAGTCTCCCAACCAAAAAATCCCCTGGTCCGGATGACTTCACACCAGAATTTTATCAAACTGTCAAAGAATAGCTTATTCCTATACTGCAGAAATTATTCCAAAAAATTAAGGAGGAAAGAATCTTCCCCAGTATGTTCTATAAAGCAAATATCACCCTGATACCAAAACCAGGTAAAGACCCTCTAAAAAGGTGAATTTCAGATCAATTTCACTAATGAATATAGATACAAAAATTCTCAACAAAATGTTGGCCAATAGATTACAGCTTAGCATCAAAAAAGTCATACATCATGATCAAGTAGGTTTCATCCCAGGGATGTAAGGCTGGTTTAATATTCACAAGTCCATAAACGTTATTCACAGTATTAACAGAAGCAAAAGCAAAGATTATATGATGTTCTCAATACATTCAGAAAAAGCAATCAATAAAATCCAGCATCCTTTTCTAATTAGAACACTGAGGAGTATAGGTATAGGTGGCACATTTCTTAAACTGATTGAAGCTATCTATGACAAACCCACAGCTAATATTTTACTGAATGGAGTAAAACTAAAAGCTTTACCTCTTAGAACTGGAACCAGACAAGGTTGTCCTCTGTTACCATTACTATTCAACATAGTGCTGGAAGTTCTAGCCAATACAAATTACACAAGACAAGAAAATAAAGGGCATCCAAATGGCTGTAGAGGAGGTTAAACTCTCCCTTTTAGCTGATGATATGATATTATACTTAGAGTACCCCAAAGGCTAAACCACAAGACTCTTGGAAGTCATCAAAGAATATTGTAATGTCTCAGGATATAAAATTAATGTCCACAAGTCAGTTGCCTTTGTATAAATCAACAACAGCCAAGATGAGAGGTTAATTAAGGACACAACTGCCGTCACCATAGCCTCAAAGAAAATGAAATACTTGGGAATATACCTAACAAAAGAGGTGAAAGACCTCTGTAAAGAAAATTATGAAACCCTAAGAAAGGAAACAACAGAGGACTTTGACAAATGGAAGAACATACCATGCTCATGGCTGGGAAGAATCAACAATGTTAAAAAGTCTATACTTCCCAGACCAATTTACTGATTGAACGCCATTCCTATTAAAATACCAACATCCTATTTTCAAAATTTGGAAAAAATGATTGTGCGGTTTGTATGGAACCAGAGAAAACCCCGTATAGCTAAGGCAGTTCTTAGTAATAAAAACAAAGCTGGGGGCATCACCATACCAGATTTTAGGCTGTATTACAAGGCCATAGTGATCAAGACAGTATAGTACTGGCACAAAAATAGAGACATAGATACTTGGAATCGTATAGAAAACCTGGAAAAGAAACCAACAACTTACAGTCACCTAATCTTTGATAAACCAAACAAGAGAGTTCAATGGGGGAAAGACTCCCTGTTCAATAAATGGTGCTGGGAGAATTGGATATCCATACGTAAAAGACTGAAACTGGATCCCCACCATTCTCCACTCACAAAAATTGATTCAAGATGGATAAAGGACTTAAATTTAAGGCATGAAGCAATAAAAATCCTCAAAGAAAGAACTGGAAAAACACTGGAAGATATCGGCCTGGGGAAAGACTTTATGAGGAAGACTGTCATGGTAATTGCAACAATAGCAATAATAAACAAATGAGACTTAATTAAACTGAAAAGCTTCTGTATAGCCAAAGAGACAAGAACCAAACCAAATAGACAATCTACCCAATGGGAAAGGATATTTTCATATTTTGAATCAGACAAAAGCTAAATAACCAGGATATATACAGAACTTCAATTAATCTATAAGAAAAAAACCAACAATCCCATACATCAGCAGGGAAGAGAGATGAATAGAATCTTCTTTAAAGACGACAGATGAATGGCCAGTAAACACATGAAAAAATGCTCATCATCCCTAATTATTAGAGAAATGCAAATTAAAACCACCCTGAGATGTCATCTAACTCCAGCAAGAATGGCCTATATCACAAAATCTCAAAATTGCAGATGCAGGCACGGATGTGGAGAGAAAGGAACACTTTTACACTGCTGGTGGGACTGCAAACTAATACAACCTTTTTGGAAGGAAGGGAGAAACCTCAAAGAACTCAACCTAGACCTCCCGTTTTATCCTGTAATCCCATTACTGGGCATCTATCCAGAAGAAAAAAAAAAGTTTATTATAAAGACACTTTTACTAGGCTGTTTATCGCAGCCCAGTTTGCAATTGCTAAAATGTGGAAACAGCCTAAATGTCCTTCAACCCAGGAATGGATTGGTAAGCTATAGTATATGTATATCATGGACTATTACTCAGCCATCAAAAAATGGAGATTTTGCAGCTTTTGTACCAACTTGGGTGGAGGTGGAACACATTATTTTTAGTGACACATCACAGGAATGGAGAAGCATGAACCCTATGCATTCAACTTTGATATGAGGACGATTAATGACAATTAATGACACAGTGGGGCATGGGGGAAGGGGAGAGCAGACAGAGAGAGAAGGAGGGCATAGGGGAAGGAAAGAAAACAAAAAAAGAAAAGAGTGACTAATTCTCACATAAACTGGATTCAATTTTGACCAAAGTATATTACTTAAATATTAATTTTTAATTCAACTTGTTAATATGTTGTTTAGGATATTGCATCCTCATTTATAAGTGAAATATGTTTGTAATTTCCCTTTATAACAATATACTTTCTCCAATTTTAATGTCAGGTGTATCCAAATTAAGTAGAATGACTTTGCAATATTTCTTCTTTTTCTATTGTCCATAAGATTTGGCATGATCTGTTTTTTGAAATTATCTTTTACTTTTATTTATAAATATTAGTTGTCTATTTTTTGATACTTTGGTAAAAACAAAAATAAGAAGTTAACTGATGACTCCATACTGAGCCTCAGAGTTAAAGCATTCTATAATAGACATACTCTTATTTGATAATGTGAATGTTATGTTCTTTGCATTATTATTATTAATATTGCTTAATATTTTGATGCAGTTATTGTCTGATTTTTCTACATGTGTGTTTACCTTTGTTCATTCTTTTCAAGGTTTTTGTTTCTAGTCCTTTTCTTAAACACTGTTATTGTTATTAAATTTTAAGCCTTTTTAATTCTGTGAAGACAAAAATGGAAATCTAATAAACACATGTATATGTAAAAATAAAATAATAAATAAAAAGAAAAATATCCCAAAAGTGATTATGGTCTCACCTAACACGACCATGTACAGGCATATGGCACTCTTCCTGGGTGAAGAACTCAGCCACAACAAGAACTTTACCTTACAAATACAAACAATGTAACCTAATTGTATGTACGCTCATATTAAAATAAAATAAAATAGATTGTGGTGATGGTTGCTCAAATCTGTGAACACATTAAAAGTCATTGAATTGTGTGCTTTCAACAAATGAATTTTTTGGTATGAGAAACTAAGTTCTTGGCTCTGTGGAAACCAGTGGAACATGCCTTGCCAACCACAAAGCTCTCAGTGATGAGAACTAGACGAATCTCTTTCATGATTACATCAGTTTGACTTGAGATCTGGACAACTTGCAACTTGGATTGGTAACCAATACATAATGTGACAGTGGGCCACCAGGGACAACTGAGAGAAGACAGAAGTTTGAGGACAGGGAAGCCACAGAAGCTATCACCATGGTTGAGAGGATGGCAGGCAGAGAAAGGAGAAGACAGCATGTTGGATCCAGAAATTAAATTGCATTCTGATGGAATATAGAATGCAGTAGAAAAGGAAAAATTGGAAATGTCTAATGAGACAAATCTTAGTGAATTGGAAATCTACTGAACTCTGAGCCCTGGATGGCAAGGACAGTGTTCCTTAATCATTACTGCATTAAGCATTAGTTGTTGTAATAACTCCAAAGCAACATTTGCTTTCAACGATCTCTTAGTTCTTGCTCACATTGTCTGTAGATTGTGAGTCAGCTGCAGCTCATTCCAGAACACAGGCTGACGGGGTTCACCTTCTCTGGAAATATTACTCTCAGGCAAGAAGCCAGAAGGGAGAGCTATGGCCAAATTTGCAATGCTTTTGAAAGATTTTGCTTTTTATGGTACACATCAGATCTCATTCCTATGTGTAAAACATGTCACGTAGCCGACCAAGCCAATAGTCAATGAAGCAGAACAGTATTATCCTCCACACAGAAGACACTCAATAAATCATGCAGCAATGAGCAGGGATGTATGACCTTCATAAGGAGAAGGAAGGAGTGAATAATGGCTAACACTAATATTATTTTTCTCAATTGCTTTCCCAGGCCTGTCCTAGGCCAGGTATATTGTAGATACACAATAAATACTTATTATCATGTGAAAAAAATAATGTATAAATGAACAACCATATGCATTAATAAATTGAAAAAGAATCTTTTGCGAAGATGGGAAAGAAAAAGAAGAAAGATGTGTTTACATTGATTTTTAAGAACTAAAAAAGATCAGGATGGACATGATCCAACCATGTAAAGGCAGAGAGAGAGAATGAGAGTTAAGAGTGAAATAGAGACACGAGAGTTAAGCTGTGAAGTGAGATCACAAAGGGAGCTTGTGTGTAGCTAGAAGAGACATAGGTTATTAGAGCTGAGCAAGAAACAGGTGCCCAGAATCAGTCAGAATGTGGAGGAGAGGAGAGACCAGAAAGAATGCAATTTCAAGGGTTTTGTAAAGATAAGCTGATTGACACTGTCAAGGGTATCTTTATAATTATTAAACAATGCTTCTTCCAAAATTCCAAATAAGAGTTATGCCACCTCTTGTTTTCTACAGAGACCTATTTAAAATGGAAAAATAAGTTCATCGAAGGTTTCATGGAACAACAACTTCAATACATTTAATGAGGAGTGAAGGAAAAATAGTCTGAAGGAGAGAAAAACAGATTCAAGTCACCTGGATTAAAAATGAAGACCAAGCAGCAAACAGAATCAATACATATAATACATACATAGCAACTATTTCACAACACACTTTAATTCCAGAAGATAGCCAGTTAAGAGGAAAGAAGTAAAAGTAATGGGACTAAGAGAGAAAATGCAAAGAGATGCAGATGTGGGAAAAAGTGAAGTAAAAACAAGTAAAACTAAAAACAGCTAAACAGTCTCACCCTAATGATTCTTAACACTGGCTACACATTAGAATCACCTGGAGAGATTTTTAACAATACTGATGCCTGGGCTCCACCCTTAGAGATTATCAACTAACAGGCCTGTTAGAGTGAAACCTGATATTTATTTTTTTCTTTAACTCTCAGGTGGTTCTAATATGCAGCTTGGCGAGAGAACCACTGTCTTAGAGGTACAGAGGAGAAAGATGGAGAGATAACTTGTGTCCATCTCAAGGTCCACTTGGACTGTAAGAAAATCAAATTCAAGAAATCTGGGGGATGCAAATTAGCTGTCTAACAAGGCATAATTCTTCTGCCTTTTACCTTTAAGACAGTGAGAGTGATGAAATGAATAGGAGTTTAGGAGTCAAATGCCTGAAGACTGAGTTATCTTTCTAACTTTAAGGACTTAAGTGAATTATGTAGATCTCTGGGTCTGTTTCCATATCTGAAAAATGAAAAAGTTTAGGCAAGTGAATTTCTAAAGCTACTACCAGCACTCTGGTTTGAAGAGTCTTACATAGGGCAAGGGTAGGGAGGCTTGGGAAAACTGACCCTTTTCCAGGCATGTGCTGAAGGATCCATTGCACTAAGATATACTTCTGTAATACACATTTTTGAGGAAAAGCAGAAAGAGGTTGGGGATAGAAAGTCAGTAAAGTGTGAAAGAAAAAGCACCTTGAAATTCAGTGTATATGAGTGTTTTATGCTAGGAGTTCTTTAGAAAATGAATAGTAAAGAGTGGGCACTATTTTGTTTTTCATGATTTGGGCCTCTAAATTATTTTTGTGACTCTGCTTTTCCCATTATCTACTTTGAGGATTGGACAAACTTAGAGCAAGATAGCAAGGTCTATATTGAAAATGGATGAGAATAAGAACTATTTGGCTGTTGAAAAGCAAAGAGGGTCCTAAGAGAGCTTCAGATTCTAAATCCTATTTGCATTTCTAGATGCAGACAGGGAGGGAAAGGCAAGAAGGGGAACATGAGGACAGAAATAGGGTAAGGATGACACACTCAGCAGGCCCCAGCCCCATTATACCCCTGCTATGTATAGGTGGCCGTTGCCAGTCCACTCTGGCCTTGCAATTTCTAGGTCACCTCCCTTGCCAAGGGAAAGAAAGGCCAACAGTCTGCCTATAGTCTGGAGGTCACACTGACTATCTACTGAAGCTGGGATAGTTTGCCTCATTGCAGATACTCAAGGCCCAGAAGGCCCTGGGAGAATTAAACCTTTTTCATCATGAGCTTCTGTGTTAGCATAGCTCCCTGCTCCAGAGCCAATTGGTACGTGTTTAAGGGAAGAAGATTCATGAATTATGGGAATGCTTATCCCAATGGATTTGATTTATCTCTAACTCCCTTTAAGAAAAAAAATCCAATTTAGGCTGGGCACCGTGGCTCACACCTATAATCCTAACACTTGGGGATTGTTGAGCTTAGGAGTTCAAGACCAACTCTGAGCAAGAGTGAGACCCTGTCTTTCAAAAAAAAACCAAAATCCAATTTATAGTAGTACCCTATTGTGAGAAATAATATGAATGAAAGAGGATCCTATTAAAATGTCACTTCTTGCTTTTCCAGGTAGGATTAGTTGTTTCTTATCCGTGCTCCCCAGTTACTATAACAATAACTACATTTCATCAGATGTGAGACACAGCAGTGTGCTAAGTGTTTTACATGCACTTAAAGCTTACAGAGCCCTAGGCTGTAAGAATTATTATTTTTCCATGTTTTAGATATGAAACTTAGGCTGAAAGAGATCAATCCATGTGATCAAGATTGCTCAGCTCATAAGTGGCAGAACCGAAATATAAACACGGAAAGATGAATTGTAGATTTTTAATCATTGCAAATACTGCCTCTCTCAAGCTTGTCTCCTTTACTGTAATCCACATTTCTGATTATGAAAGTCATGTGTGGCCATTGTAGAGAATCTGCATATAGTAAGGGAAGTATTAAAGTGCTAACCCTCTGTAATCTTCACTGCCACCCACATTGGACCCCGATTAATGTTTCAATGTTTTTTGTGGTATTTTTAAAATTTTTATTAAAACTTACTTCACTTAGTATAGTGTTTCAGTTTTTCACACATTACTGAATTCTTCACGAATGTAATTTTAACTGACTTAACAGTTCAGCATAATTTACTTAAATAATCCCTTCTCACTACACATTAAGGTTTCTTTTCTTCAGCTGTTATCAATACTTAGATGAGCTTCTTAAAATAAATCTTTGTTCTCACTTCTGATCATTTCCTAAGGCTACATATCAAGTGGCCTGCCTAGTCAACATCTCTTCTCTGGGAACCACCTGCTCCACCCACAGGTGACTCCTATATTTATGTTTAAGCTATGGAATTCCTCCTGTCTGACCATAGCTAATTGATTTAGTGTTGTATGACATACCCAAACTAGTCTATTTATTTTTGGAACTTGGAATTTTAAGCTGAGGGGCGTGGAGACTGAGTGTTATTTCTACACAACTCACCTTACTGGCAGCATTCTAGAGGAAAGACCAGGCTACTGATGAGATGTTCAAATCTTCCTTGGTTCCTGCTCTTTCGAAATCCTGGCTTTTCAATCATTTCTTGTGTGCCCTGGATTCACCAGCATCTTTTCAATAAATACCCTTGTTTGGAAACACCATGTCTGGTTGGTCTCAACTACTTTAAAATAAAAGAAACGTAATTAATAAGAAATACAGTAATATTTCTTAAAGAGGTATTTCTTGCTTATAGTAAATATAAGGCCATTCATGTATATCACCAAATTGTTCCCCAGGAATTTCTTTAGTTTGCATTGCCATCAGTAAATACGTGGGCAAATCCTATTATTTTTCATATTTTTGCCAAAAATTAAAGGCAGATCTCATTTTTTACATTTCAATTTCTTTAATTACCAATAAGATTTAGCATTTGTAATATGTTTATTAGCCAGTTATATTTTGTCAAACTCTATGTCTATTCTTTTTTTATTATCTATTGTGATCTAGGAGTTTCTATTATTGATCTACATAAGATCTTTGTGTACTGAAAATGTTAACCTTGATTAGGGCTCTTCTTAGAAATTGCTGCAATTATGTAATTATTCATCTACCAGTGCTCTCTCCACCACTGCTTTTCCCATATCTGAAGCTTCTTCTAGATTGTACTGTACACATTCTTGTATTAGGATGAGCTAGTATATGCTGCAGTAACAAATAGTCCAATGTCTCACACACAAAAGGTATATCTTGTTAAGTTCTGTCAGGGATGGAAGAATCCTGCTCATTTTGAGTGTGCAGTAGCCCAGGTTGGTGGAAGACGCTTCCATGGTCACTGTAGCAGGTCAGGCAGTTGGGTGGCTTGGGCAGTCCCTCCATCAGGAAATAATGCACATCCCTTCTGTTCATATTTCTTTGTCCAAAGCAAGCTATGTGGCTATAAGAAACATCAGGAGGCAGGTATGTTCAATCCTACCTCATGCCTTGCAGGAGGCTAGAAACAGAATATATGTGAAGCTCCAGTGGCTACCATGTGCTCTACATTCTTACCATATCTCATAGTTTCACCCTACTGGAAAGCCCTCCCTCTGCTTCTCTATGTTCAAATTCTACCAACACTTCAAAGACCATGCCTCTTCTGAAGTCTTTTCTTATCTCTTCCAGATGGAATTGACCTCAACTTCTTCTAAGTCACCTTAAAATTTTAACTTAAAGGAGTCATTTCTTACTATATTATATTACAGTCACTTATATACATTTTCCTCCCTTTCACTTGGACTGTGATCCTCTTAAGGGAGAGCTCTGTATCTATTTGTGTTCAGATACATCAGCAGGCTTAGGCCTTGCCTGATATATAGGGTTTGCAATAAATGTTGCTTGAATAAAAAAATATATGTTACTTGAATGTAAAATATGACATTTATAATAATTTTTGACATTCGACATTTCTTGCATTGTATTAAGATTTACTTGTTTGGTGGCTCAGTGAGTACAGCATCAGCCCCATATACCAAAGGTGACACGTTTGAACCTGGCCCCGGCCAAACTGCAACAAAAAAATAGCCAGGCATTGTCGCGGGTGCCTGTAGTCCCAGCTACTTAAGAGGCTGAGGCAAGAGAATTGCCTAAGCCCAAGAGCTGGAGGTTCCTGTGATCTGTGACACCACAGCACTCTACCAAGGGCAACAAAGTGAGACTCTGTCTTTAAAAAAAAAAAAAAAAGATTTACTTGTAACTCATTAGTCGTGTTAATATTAATTACATTTTAAACATGTTAAAACTACCATGTTCCTCAACTTTACCAATGTCTCTCAGTTCAATAATTAAGAAAACTGGTATCACTTGTTCTTTTCTTGCTAATATGTTTGAGTTCTCGGTGGATTCTATTTATTAAACCTTTGTTGGAGACATAACCTGCAAATATCTTCTCCATTCTGAGGGCTATCTGCTTGCTTTACTTACCATGTTTTTGGCTGTGCAGATTTTTATTTTGATCAGATCCCAATAATGTATTTTTGGTGTTGCTTCAATTCCCCAGGGGAGTCTTCCTCATAAAATATTCTCCCAGGCCGATTTCTTCAAGCGTTTTCCATGCACTTTCTTCTAGTATTTTTATAGTTTCATGTCTTAAGTTTAAATCTTTAATCCAGTG
>CAUYON010106278.1:0-31599 GCA_963573935.1 Arctocebus calabarensis | reverse complement strand
AAAAACTATCCAATGTACTCAGCCCTAATATGAAGCTAGTTTATAGCTTTCATATGAAGGCTAAAACCCAATTATAGCACAAGAATACAGGGAAGAGGGCAAGGGAGGGGAGGGGAGGGGGGGAGGATGGGTGGAGGGAGGACAATGGATGGGATCACACCTACGGTGCATCTTAGCAGGGTACTGGTGAAACTTATTAAATGTAGAATATCAATGTCTTCATATAGTGGTTAGGAGAATGCCATGAAGGCTATGTTTAACAGTTCGACCAAAATATTTCAGATTGTATATGAAGTCAGCACATTGTGCCCCACGATTGCACTAATGTACACAATTATGATTTAATAAAATTATAAAAAAAATACAGGTGCTTAGGTCTCACTCTTGAAGATTCTGACTGGGGAGGTCCGAGATGAGGACTGGGTATTTATATGTTTAGATGAAAAAAATTATAAAGTAAACTTTAAAACTTCTGTAGGGAGCAATAGACATCATGTTTAGGATATTCCTGGTGGTGAAGGATTTCTTGGATTTGTCTACATTAGAAATTAAAATTTTCTGCATGATTAGAGATATTAGGAACAAAATCTAAAATGAAAAACAGCTATCTGGAAGAAGAAATCTATGATTTGTTAACCAAAAAAATGAATTGATATTCAGCATATACAAATAATTCTACAATCAACTGGGAAAAAGGCCAACAACATACAGAAAAGGAGTGGGCAAAAGAATTTGGAATAGGCAAATCATGGAAAAGGTAGCTCAGATGGCCAGCAAGTGTAGGGAAAAGATGTTCAAGCTCTCAAGCTATCAGGGGAATGCAAATTAAAGCCATTCCTCAATGAGGCACCACTTTATATTCTTTAGACCAGCAAAAACTCTTGTCTGACAATACCAAGTGTCGCCTAGTATGAGAAGCAAATCACATACTGCTGATGGGAGAGTAAATTGGTATACTCACTTTGGAGACCGAATGTGGCATTCTGTAGAGAAAATAATGATAACGCACATCATGACCCCACAGTTCCACTCCTGGATATGTATTCTGGGGATGAGTGCACCAGTATTCAAGGAGACATGTATAAGGGTATTCATTACAGCATTGTTTAAAAATTGGAAACAACCAAGCTGTCCAGCACCAGGAGAATGGAGGAAGAGTGGGACACTGATGCAGTGGGGTATTACACAGCAGTATGCATAAATGGATTAGAGCTAGAGGCACCACTGTGTACAAATCTCAAAAGCAAATTGTTCAACAAAGGAAGCTTGCTGCAGGAAGATAGGCATGGTATGGTATTTACTTGTGTAAATTTTGCTAACCAATGCCATGTATTGTTTATGAGTAAGTATATACCACAAACATAAAAATATTGATATGAGCAGGAAGCATAAGCCCAATTCATTAGTGATGGTTTCAGGGAAGGGAGAGATGAAAACAGGGTCAGGGAGAGGTACACATGTCTTTCAAATGTATCTACCATGCTCATTATGTTATTCTTTCTTATTCTATACTTTGAGAAATACTTCATAATAAAAGAAATTAAAGAAAAAATTCCAGGTGATTCTGATATGCAGCTAGGTTTAAGAAGCAAGTCTAGAATGAGTGCTTCTCTAAATTTTAATGTGCATGTGAGGGAGATCTTGTTAAAATGCTAATCTCTGAATCATTAGGTCTGAGATGGGAGACTGCATTCCTAACCAGCTCGGATCAAAGGACACACTGAGCAGCAGAGGTCACAATGACCTTGGTGTCTCTAGGATTCTTGCCAGCTGAGACTACACAGAAGCACCTGCTCCAGATAGCATACCTCCCTTTAGGGTCCAGGTGCAGATGGGGACAGATCTTGTGAACCCTAGTGGGGGAACGTTAAGAACCTGGATAGACTGGCCAGGTGCAGGGGCTCATGCCTGTGGTCCCAACACTTGAAGAGGCCAAGGTGGGAGGACCACTGGAGTTCAGCAATTCAAGACCCTGTCTTTGCTTTTTAAACAAATGGGAAAAAGTTAGCCAGAAGTCATAGCAGGCATCTGTAGTCCCAGCTACTTGGGAGGCTGAGGCAGGAGGATTGCTTGAGCTCAGGAGTCTGAAGTTGTTGTAAGCTATGATGATGCCAGGGCACTCTAGCCTGGGTGACAGAGTGAGACATTGTCTCAAAGGAAAAAAAAAAAAAAAAGAAGAACCTGGAAAGACATACTTTAAAGGGATTTCTCCAAAGAAGTAGATCTGCAGGTGGTTAAGGGAGGTCTGCCACAACATATGTTGTCTGCTGATTTTTGTCCCATAACTTAATTTTCTATTTAGCACATTTTGGTCATGAATTTGTAGATCTCATATGCAGTAATGTTTCCCAAACCAAATTATACTCTGAGCTGAAAAACGCTCCAGCCTTGACCCTACATCCAAGGTTGCTGCCACTGAAGAGCTGGGAAAGGAGGGAGTGGGTGTGTAGTCATCACGCCTTGCAGGAACCACATCATCATAGTGTTTCCCAGGTTTCTGGATGGTGGGCCTTGAGCTGAGAAGAGCGTGACAGACCTCCCAGCTTCTGCTGTGGGCACCCACACCCGAGCTTACATATGCTGCTATGAAGGGGATAAAAAGAGGCTGTTTTACAATTTGCCAGATTTGCTATCCACATATTGTGCTTTGCTTGCATAATATTTTTATGCTCATGGAGTCCTGTGTACTTTATATTTGTCTTCCCCACTGCACCCTAAGCTCCCTGAGAGCAGGGGCCACACATCTTGGGTTTAACCCCTGGCACAGCACCTCATAGGTGCTCAGTAACCGTTTATTGAATGAATGAAAGAATTTCAACTGAGATACAGTATTTTAATTAAAATGTTTATTTTGAGATATTCATAGATTCTTATGCAGTTGTAAGAGATAAGAGAGATCCCATGTACCTTTTACCGGGTTCCCCCAGTGGTAACATCTTACATAACTACAGTACAGGATCAAAACCAGAAAACTAACACTGATGCAACCCACGGACCTTGTTTAGATTTGCCCAGTTTTTTTTTTTTTTTTTTATATAGAGACAGTCTCACTTTATTGCCCTCAGTAGAGTGCCGTGGTGCCACACAGCTCACAGCAACCTCCAACTCCTGAGCTTAGGTGATTCTCTTGCCTCAGCCTCCCGAGTAGCTGGGACCACAGGTGCCCGCCACAACGCCCGGCTATTTTTTTGTTGTAATTCGGCCAGGGCTGGGTTTGAACCCGCCACCCTCGGTATATGGGGCCAGTGCCTTACAGACTGAGCCACAGGCGCCACCCTAGATTTGCCCAGTTTTACATGTAGTTTTATCACAGATGTAGGTTCCTTTATCTACCCGTGTCCACAGAAAAGATACAGACCAGTTCCATCCACACTGCATCGCTCATGTTGCCTTTCTATACCCAGGCCCTCCTCCCTCCATCATTCCATCACTTCAAGAACATTATATAAATGGAATCAGTTTGTAATCTTTTAGGATTGGCTTTTCCCATGCATCATAATTCCCTGGAGATTCATCCACATTTTTATGCATGCCAGTAGTCTGTTCCTTCATTGCCGAATGGGGTTCTGCTGTGTGGATGTGTTACTCTGCACACGACAGGCTGTTGAACTGTTTGCCCTCTGAAGGACATCCAGTTTGTTTGCAGTTCAGGGCTATTATGAATCAAGTAGCTTTGAAAATTTGTAGACAGGTTTTTGTGACCATACATTTTCGTTTCTGTGAGATAAATGCCCGAGAGTACAATGGCTGGGTTACATGGTTACTGCACATTTCACCTTGTAAGAAACAATTTTCCAAAGCAGCTTAGCTAACCACCTGCAAGGTAGGGGTGGCCCGGTTTCTCTGCTCCCTCACCAGCCTCTGATATGGTCACTGTTTCTTTTTTAGGAGATAAACTTGTAAAGACACTGACAGAGATCATGATTAAAAAGAACCTTGCAGTGAACTACCCTAAGACCTTACCAATTTTAGCAAACCAGATACATTCCAGGGTACATGTCTATGTCAGAAACTTAGAGGACACACATATACCATAGGAGGCCTGTATTCTAGAATGTTAGAGAAAAGAGAGGTAGAATGAGAAGGATGACTGAAGATGGTAAAAATAACTTCAAATGTACCTGAAAGTCTGTCTGAGCTTATACAATGGTAGAGGAGAAAGGGGCATGAACCCATCTGCATTCAAGTGGAGCAAAGGAGAGCAAAGGTATCATTTATTCATGATCCAGCTATTCAACAAATGTTTATTGAGTGGCCTACTCTGAACCAGGCATTCCATAAGACACAGACCATGGGGATGGTTAGGACAGATAAAATCCCTGACTGTTAGAATAACTAGCATTTATTTCCTGGCTACTATGTGACAGATATTGGGCTAAGCACCTTGCAATCTTAATCCTCCCACAAAGACATATTATTGTAACTCCCTGTTACAATGAGGAAACTGGCTCAGAGAAGATCAGCAACCTGCCTAAGGTCACAGAGGTCATGTGTGATGGAGCTGAAATTCAAATCCAGGACCTGTTGGCTGCTTTATGGTTTGCGTTCCTTGTTAAGGGAAGCTAAGCTTAAGATCCTGATACAAGAAACACTGTACCGGCTCATCGCAGGTGGCTCAATGGGCTAAGGCACCAGCCACGTACAGCTGAGCTAGCTGGTTCAAATCCAGCCTGGGCCCGCCAAACGACAATGACAGCTACAGCCAAAAAATGGCTGGGCGTTGTGACGGGCATCTGTAGTCCCAGCTACTTGGGAGGCGGAGGCAAGAGACTCGCTTGAGCCCAGGAATTTGAGGTTGCTGTGAGCCATGATGCCACAGCTCTCTATCCAGGGTGACAGCTTGAGACTCTGTCTCAAAAAAAAAAAAAAAAGAAAGAAAAAAAGAAACACTGTACCCCCAGAAACACCACAGGGAACAAGGAGAGTTGGAAGAATCTAGCAGGGGTGTCCAACCTGCAGCACATGGGCTGTACGTGAATTGAGTGAAGACTTTATGGCTTATCTGTGGTGGTGGATGGCTATCACAAAAAGTATGCACAAACCTTTTTCTTTTATTTCTTCCTTTTTTTTTTTTTTCCTCATCAGCTTTCGTAAGTGTTTGTGTATTTAATGTAAGGCCCAAGACAGCTCCTCTTCTTCCAGTGTGGCCCAAAGAAGCCAAAAGGTTGGACAGGCCTGTGGAGCGCTGCGTCCCTGGGCCTCTTTCATGCTAGAAGTCTGGTGCGCACCTCCCACTTCCTGGTGTCTTAAATGTCTTCAAAAGAGCACAAAATTCTGCCATTTCATGATTAGAAATTAGTGTATCATTGCATTTCTGCTTTTCATGGTACTTGACTTACCTTTAGGAAGAAAGACAGCTGGCCCCTTCTATGTGATAAGACAATCTAGTACCTGTTGCTTCAAGGCCCTGGGTTCCCCCCAAGCCATATCTGCCCCTGGAGGGGGGGGTCCTTCCATCTGTCTCTTATTCTCTGCTTATCGGGGGTGGAGCTCCTGACTCCTGGTAAGCTTCTGAAAAACTGCCCATAGCTTCTCACAAATTCTCTCTGCTAATCTAGGAAGAGTGCCCTTGTTGGTGTTGTCCTAATGCCTCTGTGTTGGCTGGAAACCACTGAGATGGCTGAGCAGGGCCTGGCCTGTCGTGAGGGTCCTCTTTGGGTCTGTTGACTGAGGACCTGTATCTGAGTTTGGCTTCCCTGGGGGGCTGCCTGGCTCTCTTTTATCCCCCCTTATTCAGTTTTAGCAACTCTTGACTCTTTGGAGGAGCTTGTCCTGTTTTCCAGGAACCTAACTTACATCACAGCCATTTGTCTAGCCTCTGCGTGGAGCTGGAAATCTTTGCTCTCATCCCAGGCCATCTGTGGAGATATAACATGGAGGTCCTCAGTTCTGTTCACGATTGCAAAGTGCGATCCAGCAAACTCACGCGCGGATTTGTTAGAACAGAAGGGTTTATATTTAGAGCATGTGGGGAACTTAAAGCTCCTGGTTGCTTTTGGCACCTGCCTTGTTCTGGTAACATGTTCTAGCCAGGTTTCAAATGTTTCTTTCTCTGTCACGGCAACAGTGGGTCCCAGGTATTTTCTAGGTGACGTCACACTGCCAAGCCAACACTAGTAGGGAGACTACGAAGGCCTGAACTGTGACACTTACTCTCAGCCCTGCCCTGAGAAGCTGCCTACTGGATCTCCCTTACTGCTCTGGAGAGGAAAAAAGCATTTTATTTCAGTTCTTTAAAACTAGTAATTATTTATGCCAAACTCCCCTTCCCTGGTCTCTCTCTAAAAATCTGAGAGGCATTTATATTAATAATAGCAGTAATAATAACCACTATTTAATGAGTAGTAATCATGTGATAGACATTATGCTTAGAACTTTGTCTGCTTTTATTTATTTATTTATTTATTTATTTATTTATTTATTTTTAAGCGACAGGGTCTCCCTCTCTCACCGAGGCTGGAGTACAGTGGTGCGATGATAGTTCACTATAACCTCAAACTCTTAGGCCCAAGTGACGATCCTCCTGCCTCAGACTCCCACGTAGCTGAGACTCCTGCTACTTGTATGCCACCACACCCAGGTATTTTTTTTTTTTTTTAGAGACAGGGTCTTGCTGTGTTGCCCCAGTCTCGAACTCCTAGGTTCAAGCAGTCCTCCCGCGTTGGCCTCCCAAAATGTTGGGATTATAGGCAGTGAGCCACTGTGCCAGGCCGTATTTACTCTTTATAACCCTGTTAAGTAGGTGATTATTTTCAACTGCTTTGTATAGGTGAGGGGACTAATGCCCAGAGAGCTGAGAACCCGTGTCTGTGATGGAGCACGCGTTCTGAAGGTCTACACTGCACCTCCTCTCGTTGATAGAAATCTCCATCAAGGCCTTGCCCTTCCTTACAAAAGTACAGCGTAATGGTTAACAAGTTTCTCAGGGATTCTAGAGTCGTCTGGAAGACCGGTATCTTTCCAAGTATATCAGAATTCTCCTGGCTGCTTGTTAAAATCACAGATGTACTGAATCACAAACTCTGAGAGCAGAGCCAGGGAATCTGCATTCTTGCAGAGCTCCCTCCGGGATCCTGACAGCCCCGAAAGTCTGAGAAACCCCGTCAAGTAATGCCATTGACATACAGTTTATGTGCAAGCCTGAAACCAGCAGCAAGGATTTGTGCGCCTACACTGCAGGGTTGGCATACTTTTCTAGAAAGGGCCAGTCAGTAAATAGTTTGAGCCTTGTGGGCCACTCAGGTCTCTGTTGGAACTGCTTTGCTGCTGTAACACAAAAACACTCATAGACAGTCATAACCAGTGGGCATAGTTGTGTTCCAATAAAACTTTGTTTTCAAAGACAGGCCATGGGCTAGATTGGGTGGTAGTTTGCCAACCCCTGATCTAGAGTCACCCTGGCCTGCCAACTCTTTGACAACCTCATTTTCTAGAAGATATTCTTACACTACTTTCTGTAACCTATGGAGAGCTGCATCAATTAGGATAAAATTGCCTCTTGTCTTGATAAACCCTGAATCTTAGTGACTCAAGACAATAAAAGTTATATCCACTTCCATTCATCTTAGAGCCCAGCAAGGCTATTCCTAGTTGGAATTTCTACGTGGTCATATAAGACCAAGGCTCCTTCATGGGGCTTCACCCCTCTTAAGAGTCCTCTCTATTCAGCTAGTGGATGAGGAAAGAGACCAGGCACTGATTACTCAGGGAAGTTTCATGGGCTTAGCTTGGAAGTGGTCCCCCACAATTCTAGCGCATGTCATTGGCCAGAGCGCCTATGTCCTGGGGTTCAGGAACAGAGCAGTTGCTTAGGCCCATGAGGCCGTTGGTCTCTGGGCTCTCTCTGTTCTCCTCTAGCTTTGCTTGAAACCCACTCAGTTCTTCTCCAGGTATGTCTCTTCCTTGTAGAGAAGTTGCTAAGCCAGTGCATAACTTCACTCTGGTTCTTTCTAGCCACTTCCCCCAGAGCCGCAGGCTTGGAAGGTACCTGGTCCACCTTCTAAATGACCATAGGTTTAAGTGTTAACCAAATCTTTTTGCTAATGTATAGCACAAATCTCCATGTTTCCAGCCTCTGAGATCAGTTTCCTCATTGGCTGCTGCCTGCTCACTAAGCCCATGCATATTTCAGGGAATTGCTGTGCGTACCCCACTGAAAGACACCTTCTTCTGTATTAGCCCAGTATTAGCTCTGTATTGGTGCACAGAGGCTTGAACAGGTAACCCAAATTCTGCCTGGTTGACACAGCTCAATATTATTCCTTGCTTACATCATATTCTAACGCATCTGTCCTGGGGGTATGTGTGGCCTTACCTATGATCATTCAGAGACATAGCTTCTTCCATCTTGAAGTTCTGCCCTCCTGCTGGTCCCTGGAGTCTATGCCTGCAGCTGGCCTGAGGGCAGGAGATCAAGTGCCTCCCAGGGGATGCGCCTGGAAGCAATGCACATCACTTGTGTCCATATTTTCCGGGCTAGAGCTCAGTTACATGGTCACACATAGTGCAAGAGAGGCTGGGGATGCAGTACAGTGGTGAGGCCAAGAGGAAAGGAGAGCACATTTGCTATGTACCTAGGAGTATCTGCCTCATGGGCCAGAGCTGTCTGGACTGAAGGGATAAAGACCATGGTTCTTTGAGGAGGATGACTCAGACGGACAGCCTTGATACTTACAGAGGTGGGGGTTGGGGGGACAGAGCTCTCTGGCATCAGCTAGCATGATCCAGAAGATGTACAAATACTGTCATTAATACAACCAGTGTTCACTGCATGTCTACTCATGCCAGGCAGTGGCCAGACAGTAAGGCCTGGGAGGACATCGGTCCACTTCAAGCTATAGATGACTCCCTTTACTAATAACCCTGGTGCTGGGCATCTAGGGGTCAGAGAGCCTGGGGGGAGAGGGGGAAGTGGGGAGGGCTTGTTAATGCCATATAGTGCATCCCGGTCCCCAGCACTCACAAGCACCGTCTCTGCAATGCATTGGCCAAAATATAATTAGAGCCCCAGGACAGTGGATAGCAGGCCTTCTCTCAGGGCTCTAGGGCAGCAGACAGCAGGCCTTCTCTCAGGATTCCCTGGCTCACTTCCTTGGGATGCTGATTCTCTCTGCAAGGCATCTAAGGGAGGTGGTGGCTCCAGGGTGTGGGGTTGTGATTTTTTGTGTGTTTTTTTCTGGCTGTTGGCAAAGTTAGGGAGGTGGCACTGTACTTTAGAACCCCTTTATTGGTGCTGATGGTGGTGCAGGGGAATCCTAGACCCCCACAGCCTCTCTCTCTTCGGGTTGTCAGCCATTTGTGTTGAGAAGCTGCTGGCCTGGGTGAGCCAAGATCTGGATAGACCAGCATTCAGTTAACAGCCACTGGGCATTGGTTCTGCACCCAATCTCTGCCCAAATACACAGGCAGCCCTCTTACCAGAGCCCTCAGTAACTGATGTAGGGGTGATATCTCTTCCAGGAGGGTTTTCAAAATGGGCTAAGAAAACGGGCATAGAGGACATATTTAACATACACTAGAAGAGACCAGGGAAGGAAGTTTTATATTCTCTTTTGGTGATTTAGGGGTAGAAAATCATGTCATAAGAAGCAGGAAAGCAGCCTGGGTAATATCCGGGCCACCCTTCTGAACTGCGTGCATGGATTTGTTGCACATTTTCAGCTCAGAGAGGGAGGACTACAAAAGGTTAAATTCCTCGTATAAGATTAATTCAGCCATCTCTGTGAAATGGTGGAAGCAGAATACCATTAGACTCTCTAATCTCGTTTCTCTCATGCTGTCTTTCTTGGAGCCTGTCAAACAGTGTCCTGGCAGAGAGTCAGTTCTGTGGTTGCTGAACATCAGAGTCAGTCTCCTGAATGTGCCAGGAGGGCTGCAATTTAGAAAATGTAGTCTACCCTTTAAGGAAGGATGAAAAGGTACTAAATGCACCTTTCTTTGCATGTTACATCCCAAATATTTTGAATATATTAAACATGTAATTCTATTTTCTATGATTTATTAGGGTTATTTGCATGACATATTAGAGCCAAACTTACTAAAACTGTTTGTATTTTGAGGGTCTCTGATGGTTTCATGAGTACTGCTTGGGGTCCTAAATATACTAACTAGCCAATAAGATGTGTGCCTTTTGACCATGTAACTATGCATTCAGGGTGCAAATGCAAGAACGATTTTGCCCTTGTTTTAATTGCTCTTCAACAGCGCATGTGATTTTTTTTGATCTTGATTAAAGCTTTTTGGGGGTGGGGACGGTGGGGAGTATTAGCTGTTGCTACAGAAAAAACTAAATATACTTGGACATTAGATTTTTAGATTTTCTGTTAGTCCTGGTCTTTTTTTCATATTGCCACATAAAAATCTTAAAACAAGAAGGGGTTTGCAGGGGTGGAGGGTCTACCAGGATTGTGAAGTTTCTTTTTCCTTTCTAAAATCAAGCATTATTTTTTTGTTGCATATTTGGGACAAAGAGTCTTAAATGAAAGATCATTGCAAGATCTGGTTCAGCAGCTCTGCCCCTTGCCTCAAGTTTACTGCAGGGCTTCTATCCCCTTTGGTTATAAAGAAATGAAATTATAAACCACTAGTAGCCTTGGAAATTTCAATCGATCCAAATGACTAAATTTTTTTAATTCAATCATTGCCTAGACTTCCAGGGATGACTCTGGCATTTTGCTTTTTGCTGAGGGCTCCGTGAAAGCCAGGCTCTGCAATGGCTGCTGGGGACCGAGTCTATTGCAAGGAGGCTCCCCTGCAGTGAGGAGCCCGGGCACTGCAAGCCTGTGCCAGAACAGCCCTTTTTGCAAATGGTAGTTGATTTTTGCAGAAGGTTTGTGGCCAGATCGCTATGTATAATACTGATGAAGCATTTTTGTTCCAGCTCTGTCTCGGAAGACCTAGGCTGTAGACGTGGGGATTTCAGTAGGAAACATTATGGATCTGTGGAGCTGGTAAGTTTATGCTGTCTGTTCAGTGGTAGTACATTGATTTAGATTTAGAGACGATCATCGGGCTCATCAGATCTTATGTTATATATTTACTGTTAGACCATGTGGTTTATAGCATGAGGACTGGAATGAAAGAAATACCTATTGAAAGGTTATGATAATTTGATCATCTTTAGCTATTTGTTTTCATTGTTGCATACTTTTAATCTTGTGTCTTCCAGTTTGTTAAAAATATGTTGTGGCTGGGTATTTTTCTCTGTTAATGGTGTATGTACTTAAATAAAATAATTTATGAACTCAGAAAGGTAGCATTTGGTTTTTATATGATCTTTTTCCTAAAAGTTTATAACTCTAGTTTTTGAGGTTTAAATATTACTGAAATATGTAGTCTTATTTTCTATGCCTTTGCTTTCTGGATATGTGATAGGAGTTAGAATATTTATGAGGTTTTTTTTCCTGTTAAAAGCATATTGATTGGACTAGGTAAATAACTATAATAGATGATAGATATCTGGAATTGAAAATATCACATTTTCTTTAATGAGAAACATTGAGATTTGTGGCAGATTTTTTAAAAATAGTATGTTTTCATTTTAGAAGAGGCATAATGAAAGCATATAATAGCCTGGATATTTTTAAAGATAGAACGTGGTTTTGTTTTTTTTCCAGTTGCATGGAAATTTGAACAAATTTTCAGGAAAATGTGCTCATAAAAATTCTATTGATTATTATTTAACACTATTAATAGCATTAAATCTACTATTTCTATATATTTATTTAAAAAAAGAGTTACTTGTATTTATTTGTTTAGTACCCAGTTTCCCCTATTAATGTAAGCTACATTCTTAAAGAGTTTAAGTAGTAGAAAAATTTATACCAGAGTTTAAAATTTATACCAGTGGTATTCTACTTGAATTCAAGCATATATTACATACTTGGCTAGTTACCCGGCCCACAGCTAAGTATGTAAGTGAAAGATTTAGTCCTTGTTCTTAAAGAGCTTACTGTCCTGCTGTGCAGATAAGATATGTAAACCATCTAAAGAACGAATTTAGTTATACAAGAGACAAATTAATTGACTCAATCAAGACCTGTATTGTCAGTCACTGGTGACACCATGCCACTCAGACCGCTGCCTCTCCTCAAAGAGCAGGTGCATAGTTGTAATTCAGAGTGGGAACTGGTAAACATCGTGCGAGAGACACAAGTAGAACACAGTGACGGTTTAGGGAAGGGAGGGGGCAACCCGTTCTGGCCAGAGAGCTCAGGGAAGCAGCATGGGGGTGGGGTGGCAGAGGGTAGATAGTAGGTTTGGTCCAACAGCATGGATCCTGGCAACAATGTATTCCAAAGCAGTGAGCAAATGGTTCTGGCTAGCAGAGCTCACTGGTTACTAAGCAAGCAGGCTTTGGACTCAGACAGTCCTGGTTCAGGTTCCAGCTCCCCTCCTCCTCTCTGTGACCAGTCAAGTTACTTAACTTCTCTGAACCTCAGTGGAGCTTAAGAATTTGAGCTCTGAAGTCATTCATCATTGACTAGTTATATGATGTTAGACTTCTTTTGGCCTTAGTTTTCTCATCTATAAAATGGGGATTTTAACATGATTTCCCTTATAGCATTATTATGAGGATGAAATGGTACACATGAAGGACTTAACACCCAAGCACAGTTTATGTAAACTAGCTGTAGTAGTAAAAGCAAAATTAGAAAAATTTTCTATCAAAAGTAGAATCTTGACTGTCAGGTAAAGACTTTGGACTTGGCCTAGTAGATGCCACAGAGCTCTTGGAAACAGCGAGTGACGTTTGCTGGAGAGAACATGAATGTGAAGGAAAGACTCTGGGAATCACAGAATAACTGAAAGGAAAGGTGCTTGAGGGCAGTGGTTCTCAAACTTGACAAGGCATCAGAATCCTCTGGAGGGCTGATTAAAACACAGATTGCTAGGCCTCAGCCCCAGTGTTTCAAATTCAGGAGGTCTCAGGTTAACCTGCAATTTGAGTTTCTAGAAAGTTCTCAGATTGATGTCCGTGTTGCTAGTCCCAGTACTACACTTGAAGAACCCCTGCCTTGAGCATCTCAGCAGCTGTCCTGGCCTGGCGCAGCAGCTCGTTTGTTCAAGCTTTTCCTCTGGAGCCATGATTGTGTACGTGTGCTTTTGAAATACTGACTCCAGTGATTTAAAAGGAAGGTGATGCTTCTCACCTCTGAACAGACTTATAAATTACAAACCAGTTAAATAATATATGTTCTATGTTCATGAGAAAGTGAGTTTAACTTTTCTTAAAGCCGATATGATGAAAATTGTTAAGAACTCAGTAATTATTGGGCATCCTGGAACTCAAACTTTGCAGAAGAAAACCCAGGATTATATGAAATTGAAATTTTAGCATAAACTTCTCTTGACTTTGAACAAATAAGGTATAAGACCTGTGAAGAACTGAGCAGGGCCATTTATATCAGTATGGGAGCAGATTTAGGGGCTTAGTTCCAAAGATTTCTATCTGGTACATGTATAAATTTGGGAAGTGAGAACATGGACACCCAGGTCTGTTTTGACTTGTGGGACCATTTCTGAGCCATCCTTCATCACGGAAGCTGAGTGTGGTGCATACCTCTAGTCCCAGCTACTTGAGAGTCTGAGGCAGAAGGCTGAGGCAGGAGGATCACGTGTGTGCAGGAGCTGTGAGCTATGATGATGCCACTGCACTCTAGCCAGGGCAACAGAGCAAGACCCTGTCTCAAGAAAAAAGTCTTAATTCTTAAAAGCTCAAATTAAAAACACCTAGGAAAAATTTCTTCCTCTGCTGGTGGACTCTCATCTCTGGCACTTTTTTTAATCCTATAAATAAAGATATAGATTATGAGCACCCTAAAAATACGAATAATGGATGTTTATTTGCCATTGTATCCCTACTACCAAGAACAAAGCTTAGCATTAATTACTTAGTAACTATTGATCCAATGAATGATCTAATTTGGTTGAAATTAGAGAGTAGCCTGACCCATCAAAAATAAATAAAGGAAAGGAAAAACAAGCCTTTTTGATCCCCCACCCCATATTGCTAGACCCATTAGCTTGTGTGCATTTCTGCTAAAGCTTGTGACATTTTTCTTCCTCGTGAATCGTAGTTCTGGTCTCTCAGGGGAGCATTCTAGGCAAGGTACGGCCATTACACCATCAGCTATTCCTCAGCACTTTATATTGAAATCTGTCAGGAAAAGCATGAGATTGTTTGTAGCTTTTATTGATCTTTTCTTGGCCTTTGACTTGATGGGTAGGAAACTGCTGTGGTATAAATGATAAATAGTGTGGGCACCAAATAGACTGCTCCCCTCACCAGCCCAACTGTTGCCTTTCATGCAATCCATTCCACATCTTGATACTTCTGGGGAAGTCACAAGCTGCAAGTAATTTCAAATCAGGATAAAACAAGTTAGTATATTGTCCATTCCTTTTAAAAATTGCGTCTTAATGACTCGAACCTATATTTAGTTGAGCTGCATACACATACTCCCCCGCTGTATGAGAAGGAACTGTATCAGAGTCTCCCTTTGTGGATAGCACCATTTGGTTGTCCTGACCTCAGGGTGGCTTCAAAGGCTGTACTATCTAATAACTTTCAAAAGTACGGTTGACAATGAACTTGCTTGGCATCTGCAGATTTTAACATCTGAGGTTTTAACTATTTGGAGACTTTTCTTTTCGTGGTTTTTGGCTGGGGCTGGGTTTGAACCCGCCACCTCCGGTTTGTGGGGCCAGCACCCTACTCCTTTGAGCCACAGGTACCTGGAGACTCTTGATATGTAGTAATTTGTGTTTTGCCCAGGCACAAAATTGAATTATGCCTGTGGGACCATTGTGCAGAAGAACGGTGCTTTGCTAACAAGTGATTTAGCTGCCTGTCCAGCATCCCAAACACATTGCAGATTTGTCCTCTATTCTTGTTGTCATAGGTATTTGATGGAAGAAATTATATTCCATATATTATTACCAAGTTGGGAGATTAGTGAAAGTACCAGCATATTTCCTTCAGAAAATCCAAACATCAAGACTTCATCATTCAACTTGGTACCCATACCTCAGTGGTTAGGGCACTGGCCACATACACCAGGGCCGGCAGGTTCGAGCCCGGCCCAGGCCTGCTAAACAACAGTGACAACTACAACAAAAAAATAGCCAGGCGTTGTGGCAGGCGCCTGTAGTCCCAGATACTTGGGAGGCTGAGGCAAGAGAATTGCTTAAGCTCAAGGGTTTGGGGTTGCTGTGAGCTGTGATGTCACAGTACTCTACCAAGGACAAGATAGTGAGACTCTGTCTCAAAAAAAAAAAATAAGACTTCAGCATTCTACACCAAAAATCATAATTTTGACAGATGTTCTTTAATACTTAACTGGCTTACATCTACATCTTATATAGCATAAGATCTTTTAGATACCTCGAGATGCAACATCTATCTTAGAGCATTCACTAGCAAGTTAACATGGTTTAAAACTATGGGTGGTACTGTTAAGACATTTTTACTGCCGCAGTGGGTGATTGGCAATAGTGACTTTGAAACTTATTTAGGCTAAAATTATGGTAGCCATTTTCTGTAGAACTTTGACACCTTAATCATGTACTTATTTATGCTTTAGCAAGGAATCAAAAATCTTTTATTAGGGTTATTATTATCATTAGGTTTAACATTTATTGAGTGCTTACCATGTGATAGCCACTGTGTGGAACACATTAGATGCATTGACTTATTTAATCTTCCCAAACAACCATGCAAGGCAGGCGTTATTTGATTAGGCCCACATGGCGGATGCTCAGAAGACATTTGTGGATGTGGAATGGATTCTCATTTAACTGATGATATCAGGGAGGTCCTACAGCTCGGAAGGGGCAGGAGTGACATTTAACCCAGCTCTGTCTGACTCGAAGAACCCCTGCCTTTAATCTCTTGGTCCACAAGCCCCTGCTCCTAGAGGCCTGCTGCTTCCAGAGTGTTTTTTGAGAGAATTAGGCTGCTTGTGAATGCAGACACCACTGCCCTTAATCAACAGCATGTAGTAGATTTGGGTTTTTATTCAAACATGTAATTTCAAACTGTTCTCGATCCAAATCTTAACAAAAGCATGCTGTTAAGAAGAATGTTCATAAAGAGTTATCCACAGAGATGACCATGCCTTAAATGATTTAAACTAAATTCCTAGATCAAGGCCAACTATAATAAGATAGCTACAAACACTTGGCCTACCTTTCTTGACCCCTCCTAGACTTGGTTTTCTTGATTTGTGCCCTGGCATTGTGCCTTTTACTTGCAATGAGGGCCAGAGTGGAAAACAGCCAGATGGATGGTGACATGTGTCTTGCAGGACACAGCTAAGGATCTTTCTGTCAGTCTCACGGTGTCTCCTTGAAAAAGACCTATGATAAAGATTTTTCTCATGGGACCAAAAAGTAGTCTGCTTCTCTTGAGAAGAAGCTCAGAACCCTGTTACAGCTTTGCTTTAAAAGACTTAATGTGCATCCTAACCTTATTCTCCTGTTTTTAGCTTATTTACTTACCCCTTAATTTACCTCATTCTGAGCGTGCTCTGTATCTAATTTTATGCTTTCAATAAGCTGCTTTAAATCCTTTTTAGAAGGCTCAGCGCCTGTGGCTCAAGAGGCTAAGGTGTCAGCTGGCGGGTTCGAATCCAGCCCAGGCACGCCAAACAACAATGATGGCTGCAACCAAAAAATGCCCGGGCGTTGTGGCAGGTGCTTGTAGTCCCAGCTACTTGGGAGGCAGAGGCAGGAAACTCGCTTGAGCCCCGGAATTGGAGGTTGCTGTGAGCTGTGATGCCACAGCACTCTATCCAGGGTGACAGCTTGAGGCTCTGTCTCAAAAAAAAGAGAATAACAGACACATCCTCCCAAGTTTTTCCAGACAAAATTCACCTGGGGACAAGCCATCTCAATGATATTTGGCAGGCGGGTGCCAGACCCATGTGCCAGAGGTGGCAGGTTCAAACCTGCAAAAAAAGAAGAAGAAAAAAATTCTCAATGTTATTTGGCATTAGCATGCTCTCCAGTTTCAAAACTGGAGCTGTAGACGCCCCACCCCCTCCCTCTGGGTGCTGGGCTGCTTACTTCTTCCTAAAGACAGCCTCCCTCCTGTGCTGCGGGGTCCTTCCTCAGAGCCCTGTGCCACACCCTGCTCTGCAGAGGCCTCAGCTCCATGCACTGTCTCAAGCTCCTGCACCTTCTGCTGACCTGCAGGGGAAGAGGAGTCTGTGTTCTGTGACTCCAGTGGTCTCTAGCTGGTGAGGTACACTACACTGACATATTATAAAAACACTTTCAGATCTTGGGCGGTGCCTGTGGCTCAAAGGAGTAGGGTGCTGGCCCCCTATGCAGGAGGTGGCGGGTTTGAACCCAGCCCCGGCCAAAAAAAAAAAAACACAACACTTTCAGATCTTGATCTAGGTATCGCTGTTTTATTTTTTGTATAACCAAAGATACAAACAGTGAGCACATTGTTTATTTAGTTAATTCTTCAGCACAGGAAATCAAGTAGAACAGATTTCCACTTCTATTCTGGTCTCATATACTCAGGGGTAAAACCCTCGTGCGTGCCTTTAAGCACAGAAGCTTTCATGGGGCTGTTCCGTGACAGCCTTTACACATCTCACTGGTACCAGAGCATTCTCTGCCCCTCACCTGTCTTGTCATGCCAAACTCGTCTTTCAGATCAGCCCCGTTCAGCAGTATGTATTATATCATCACTTTAGCAAAACTTAATTAAAACGTGTAATGTTATATACTTTTGTGTATTATTCTGATGAATAGAAGGTATGTCTGGCGTTCTGAAAGTTGCTTTTTTAAGAACCTGTGTTTTCTTCAGAATTTATGCAGGTCTTCCATCAAAACTGTAGCGTTTGACAATGTGCCATGAACACACCTAGACTTTCAAAGTCACTCGTTTCCTTCTTCGGGGGCTGTTAGAGATGAAAAGGAATTTTATCTTTTTGCCAACCTTTCATCACATGGGCTGTGGGCATTAAGAGCTCTCTTTGTAGGCCCTCAGAAGAAAGTCTAGCCTAGTCCCCTTAATTAAATGCCCCCTGGCAGGCAACTTGGGACAAATTTCCCTGGGGCTGCGGGATCTGAGATCATTGAGGTTTCATCAGAGTCTCTTTTGGTGCCCTTGAGAGAGCCCATGGTGTTTCAGCTTTCTCCTGTCTCAGGGCAAGTTCCTATTTTCTGAGGATACACACCCCTTCTGAGGGTTGGAGCAGCTTTTCACCCAGTTTATTAGAGAGGGGACTATCTGTGGGTTCTGAAATTTGCTTCCTTTTTATTCCACTAATTGAATTTAGAGAAAGTCATGCAAAAAAAAAAATCCAGCGTAGCCTGCCATGATCGACTTACCAAAATGGGTTTAAGGTGTCACACCGTCACTGTTACCATTGAGCCACAAATAATATTTTTATATTGAACTATTTTACCCATTTAATTAAAGAAGTTACTTTGGGTGCCTTTAAGTGTCAGAAAAGGATTGTACGCTTTTTGGCCTCCGCTTTTTAATTGGTCTGTTGCAGTTATCACTACGTTGCAGTCTTTAAAAACATAATCTCAAGCTGCGTGTGCACAGTAGATGTGAAGGCTTTTTAATTACTTTGGGAGTGCATTTCAGCTGTTCTCTGAATTCCCTCTTTGCTCCCTGTGATGGTTCCACACTTTGTTTCCCTTCCAGCTCTCTCTCTTCGATGCTTCCCCTTCTAGCACCCCACCGAAACTGCTCTTGCCAAGGTCACCAAAGACCTTCATGCCACCAAATCCAGTTGGCACGCCTCAACCACTCTGGCCTCAGACCTTCTTGAAAGCTGCCCTTCCTCCCCTTGGCAACGCCTCGCGTGGCTTTTCTCCTGCCTCCCAGCTTCACCGTCTTAGCTTCCTTTAGCAACTCGTGCTCTTTCGTCTGGGTCTTAAATGCTGGTGCTCCTCCAGGCCTGCCTCGGCTCTGTCTCCCCTCCTCACGCTCTTTCTGGGTGATCTTCCCCACCCTTCTGGCTCTGGTCTCTGCCTTTAAACTGATGGCTTGCACATCCAAGTATTCAGTCCAGATTTCTTTATTGTTGTTGTTGTCGTCGAGGAGGAGGAGGAGTCAGAGTATCAATCTATTCCCTGAGTAGAGCACAGTGGTGTCATCATAGCTCAAGTGTTCTGGCTCCAGGGATCCTCCTGCCTCAACCACCCAAGTAGCTCAGGCTACAGGTATACCTCAACACCTGGCTGGATTTTTTTTTTTTAATGTGGAGATGGGGTCTCACTCTTGCTCAATCAAGTCTTGTACTCCTGAGCTCAAACAATCCTCCCACCTTGGCCTCCAAGAGTACTAGGATTACGGGAGTGAGCCACCATGCCCGGCATCAGTCCAGGTTTCTGTTCATGGCCTCATGTGCCCGAATGCCAGCCAGCCCTCTCCACTGGGAGGGCCCATAGGCAGCTAAACCACAGCTTGCCTACAACTGAACTCCCCCTTTTCCCTCTTGCCCCTGCCAAACCTCTGAGAGAATGGTACTGCCTCCTTTCTGTTTGCTAATTCCACAAGCCAGGAAATCACCCATAACCCATGTCCCTGTCTCTTACCAAACCCTATTGGTTCTATAGTCTAAATAGATTTCAGGGCCAGGTTGCTCGTTGTTCACATCAACGCACATAGCCAGTGTCAGACAGCCTTCTGAGTGCTTTAGATCTGTAAACTAAATTTCATAACTACCTAATGAGGTGTTGATACTGTTAGCACCCCCATTTTACAGATGAGGTAACTGAGATTCAGAGAGGTTCATTGAATCATCTAAGGCCACACAACTGGCTTCCCCACACCCCTCAACTTTATCCACAGTATTTACTTGAAAATTCCATGATCTTGCTGTGGTTAGAGGCTGCTCCTGCTCCAGCTTTATTATGCTTCAAAATCACTTAAGCAGTTTATTTAAAATTTGCATTCTGACTTGATATATCTGGAGTGGGCTGAGTAGCATGCATTTTTTATAAAGTTCCATTTTGAAAGTGACTTTTAATTCCTTACAAAATTTTTATTTAGTCCCTTGAAGAAATGCAAATGAAACAATAGGAATGTTTGCTTTATGTACTTGCTCCTTTTTTCCCATGACATTAGTATCATTTCCTCTGTCTCTGAGCTTCTAGCACATTCTGTTGCTCTCTCTGACTTCTCAAAGATTCCATTTGGCAAATTCTTGATAAGGTTATATCTAGTTTGTCTATATCCTCAGAAGCAATTAACTTGAGTCTGGGAGCTTTGATTTTTTTTGATGCCGTAAGGCTGTGTTCCCTGGTACCAGTCCATGGCCTGTTAGGAACTGGGCAGAAGGGAAGTGGGGTGGGGGGTGAGTGAGTGAAACTTCATCTGTCTTTATAGCCCCTCCTTATCACTTGTATCACCCTCCTGTCACATCAGCGGTGGCATTAGATTCTCACAGGAGCGCAGACAAGGGGTGTAGGTTGCACGTTCCTTATGAGAATCTAATCCCCCCACACACACCCTGTCTGTGGGAAAAATGTCTTCCATGAAACCAGGCCCTGGTGCCAGGAAGGTTGGGGATTGCCACTGTAAAGAGGACTTGCCCTCATGTAAAGCTCTGGCAACATCATCCTTATGCTTTCAAACAAACAACTAACAAGGACAGCAAACCGCCGCGTCTCTCTTTTGCTCATGGAATCAAGTAGGTGTCATTAGCTTGACACTAAGGGCTTTCCGCTGTCTTGTCCCAGCCCATCCCTGAGCTCATGTGGCCCATGATCTAGTAACCAGCTCTTTACCCACCGTTGCCTTGCCGGGGCCTCTGGAACTTCCTTATACCTTTCTGTCCTTCCAGAATGTTCTCTTACGGTCTGCCCTGCCGAGTCTATTCTTCCTTACTTGATTTGCCTGTGGGAAAGTCATCCTTCACACTTTAGAGCCCTACAGTTTTTTGAGTTTCTCTATGGTACCTGTTAGGTTTCACAGTGTGATTATTTGCGGGCATTTCTTTTTTTTTTTTTTTTTTTTTTTTTTGGTTGCAGCTGTCATTGTTGTTTGGCAGGCCCGGGCCCGGGCTGGATTTGAACCCACCAGCTCAGGTGTACGTGGCTGGCGCCTTAGCCCGCTGAGCCACAGGCGCCGAGCCAATTTGCGGGCATTTCTTACCTTTCCTAGCAGGCAGGAATCATGGTTCTGTTATTACTGTACCTCCAGCAGCACTTATCCCACTGCCAGATATCCACAAATGAGCTAGAAGATCTGTTTTGCCAAAAATATGGTGTCTGATACATTCTTCTTTTTCTCTTAAATTCCTGGTATTACTTCCTAGTCTGTGCGTGTGTATATACATGTATGCGTGCATGCTGATAGACTTTTTAATAGACTTTTATAATTATGAAAGGAATACTACTCACTATACAAAATTTGAAATATACTGAGAAGCACAGAGAGGAAAATTAAATTCATCTGTAATCCTACCACCTACAGATAAAGATAATCTCTATTAAGATTCAGTATGTGATTAAATTTATATACAAAATTGGTTTATATATTTATTGTGCTTCTTTACTTAAAAACAAAGTATAATGTTTTAAACGTACAGATATTCGTCCACAAACAACTTTATCTTCTCATATCCAATCCCCTTTTTTTCTTCTTTATTTGTAATTATATTGGCTGTGACCTCCACAATGACAGTAAATAGCAATGGTTGCAGGCATCTGGAGTTTCAAGTTAGTTTTTTATTTATTTACTTATTTATTTATTTATTTTTAGACAAGTTGTTGCCCTAGGTAGAGTGCTGTGGCATCACAGCTCACAGCAACCTCCGACTCCTGGGCTCAAGCGATTCTCCTGCCTCCACCTCCCAAGTAGCTGGGACTACAGGCACCCGCCACAATACCCAGCTATTTTTTGGTTGCAGCCGTCATTGTTGTTTGGCGGACCTGGGCTGGATTCAAACCTGCCAGCTCAGGTGTATGTGGCTGGCGCCTTAGCCGTTTGAGTCACAGGCACCAAGCTGGCAATATTTTCTTGATGTGTAGACCAGTTCAATGAGCAGTATTCAAAGCATTAAAAATGAGATACATTTCAACTGCTTTATTATTTTTTCTTTTCTTGAGACAGTGTCACTATATCAAGCTCCATAGAGTTCAGTGGCCTCACAGCTCACAGCAACCTCTAACTCTTGGGCTTAAGCAATTCTCTTGCCTCAGCCTCCCAAGTAGCTGGGACTACAGGCACCCACCACAATGCCCAGCTACTTTTTGGTTGCAGCTGTCATGGTTGTTTGGTGGCCCGGGCTGGATTCCAACCTGCCAGCTCAGGTATATATGGCTGGCGCCTTAGCCCGTTGAGCCACAGGCGCCCAGCCATCAAGTTAGTTTTTTTGGTGATACATAATGTAATCTTTACATATTTGAGAATGTCTTTGATTTATAGATTCCACAAGAACAACTTGGCTGGTTTTAAAATTTCCGAGTCCTTTTCTCTTAAAATGTCATCAATTTTGATCTGAAAATAACAGAAGTTTATTCCCTTATAGTTCTGGGGGCTGGAAGTTTGAAATCAAGGTGTGGCAGGACCATCTTCCCCCTGAGAATCCTTCCCTGCCTTTCCTGGGCTCTGGGGTTGCCAGCAATTCCTGCCGTCCTTGGGCCTGTGGCTGCGCCCCTCTAGTCTCTGCCTCTGTCATCGCCTGGCATTCTTCCTTGTGTGTCTGTGTCTGAATATCCCTCTCTGTTTCTCTCATACAGACGCCATTCAGTGAATTAAAGGCCGAATTGAATCTTAACAAATTACATCTGCAAAGACCCCATATGCAAATAAGGTCATGTTCTGAGGTTCCAGGTGGACCTGAACTTTGAGGGTGGGGGTAGGGGACACTATTCAATCCAGTACAGTTATCTTTTGCCTTTCAGTGTTCTGGAGAGGTCTGAGGCAGTTCTTTTTCTTTCTTGGTAACCTTTCCTGCCTGAGTTTTCCATGGATTCCTTTTTCTTTGCTTTGCTTTTAAAAATGTTTCCCATGGGCGGCACCTATGGCTCAGTGGGTAGGGCACCGGCTGCATATATTGAGGGTGGTGGGTTCAAACCCGGTCCCGGCCAAACTGCATCAAAAAATAGCTGGGCGTTGTGGTGGGCACCTGTGGTCCCAGAGGCAAAGAGAATCACCTAAGCCCAGGAGCTGGAGGTTGCTGTGAGCTGTGACCTTACGGCACTCTACCAAGGGCGATAAAGTAAGACTCTGTCTCTACAAAAAAATGTTTCCCATAATTTTTACACACATATCTCTTTTTGTTAATTTTGCCTAAAACATTATTTCTCTGTGATTCTTAGATCTAGACCTTTAGTCAAGAATGAATATTTTCTTCTGCTGTATCTTTGATTATTGTTCTTTTTTTTCCTTTGAAACTTTTTCTCTGTCCTTCATGAATGTCTTTTCTTTCTCCTTCATTTCATTTTATTTTGTTCCTTTTCATTCTACGTTTAGCATCTGAAGCAAAGATATTACTGCTTTAGTTTTCTAAAATTAACATTTTGTTTTCCTCCTCCACTAAGGAATTTAATCCTACATTTGCATTTTTTTGGTCCTTTTTTATCTCACTCTGTTGCACAAGGTTTATATAGTACTGCAAAGAGATCGTGTCTTCTATCTCCCTGAGGACAGCAATGGCCATTCTAAAATTTTATTTTGGTTTCATATAAAGAAGAGCTCGAAGTATCCTTCTTTTCTTAGTTTTCAGGATCATGGGTAACAATTTTTCATAGCTATCATTTTGGGTTGCACAAAGGGGAGTTGCCCCCCCCCCCTTTTTATAAAGTCTTCAAACAAAAACAAAGAGCTATTTAGATCATGTGTTTTTCAATATCCAGAGCTGTCATTGTCCATTTGGGACTGTAGCTTCTCTGAGCTAAACAGCTGGATGCTGGTAATAGTATAAACCTCTCCAATTAGGCAGCACCTGTAGCTCAGTGTGTAGGGTGCCAGCCACATATATCGAGGCTGGCGGGTTCAAACCTGGCCTGGACCAGCTAAAACAACAATGACAACTGCAACAACAACAACAAACCTCCCCGATCAGTTTCCAGCATCCATTTGGTGTTTGTCCTGTGAAGCCCTGCTGGAGTGAGGTTGGATGCTCTCTGGCACTCAGCTTTTTGCTGGTCTGAGTGGCTCTGGATTTATATCTAACAGAGACTTGGTGGAAGAGGCATATTGAAGTAATGTTTGCTCAGCTCTTCGTATAAGCTGGAGAAAATGCCAGCTGTCTAGACCAAAGAATAGAATGGAGATTATGAAGAGAGTAAATCACCCCAAGCCCCAACTACTGCTTGGCCTCTAGCAAAACTGTACCCCCAGGATGCTCTGCTACCAGGACCCCTTCCCGCCTGTCTCCCTACCTGTGGTGCTTAGCTTGTGAAGACTGTGTTCTCCAAGGTAGGATCTCTCTTCTTGCCCAGTGTTTTCTTGGAGTGAAAAAGAGGTGCTGGTATTGATGAGGTCTCCTCAGAACGCTGGACCTGTGCAGTGTGAGGCTGATTCCCAAGGTTTCATTGTTCTCTTCAGATAGACCCAGTGTCTCTTAGCCAAAATGAGATGGTGGAGGGAAGATTAAAGTGTCCTGCAGCCCTTTGCAGTGACCCCAGATTTGCTTTGCTCCGGGCAACAAAGCCAGTCACCAAATATGTTTCTCATTTCTTCTCCACTGGCCAAGTAGACAGTACTTGGCCATAGCACTGACAATCAGTCACTCTTCAGACTCATGAATTGTCATCTTTTGTGGTGAATCTTCACTGGTATTTTACTGGGAAGTTGAGAATTAGGGACCGCTAGCAGATGCTATTTTAATTTGAAAACCAATACAGTCTTGGCATCTGTAGCTCAAGCAACTAAGGCGCCAGCCATATACACCAGAGCTAGAGGGTTCGAATCTAGCCCTGGCCTGCCAAACAACAATGACAACTATAAACAAAAAATAGCTGGTGTTGTGGCAGGTGCCTGTAGTCCCGCTACTTCGGAGGCTGAGGCAAGAGAATTGCTTAAGCCCAAGAGTTGGAGGATGCTGTGAGCTGTGATGCCACAGCAACTTGAGTCTCTGTCTCCAAAAAAAAAAAAAAAAGAAAAGAAAACCAGCACAGACGTATTTTGAGATGGAGAGTTAGATGATGGCACTCACCTCAGTTTCTCAGAAATATAGGCAGTGGCTCAGCGCCCGTGGCTCAATGGGCTAAGGCACCAGCCACGTATACCTGAGCTGGCGGGTTCGAATCCAGCCCAGGCTGCCAAACAACAATGGCGGCTGCAACCAAAAAATGGCCGGGCGTTGTGGAGGGTGCCTGTAGTCCCAGCTACTTGGGAGGCGGAGGCAAGAGACTCGCTTGAGCCCAGGAATTGGAGGTTGCTGTGAGCTGTGATGCCACAGCACTCTATCCAGGGTGACAGCTTGAGGCTTTGTCTCAAAAAAAAGAAATATAGGCAGAAAGATGAGTGTGTTTCTGGAGAGGTGACTTGTGACTAACAAGGTGGTAGATATGATGGGAAGAGAAAAGGAATAGGTCAGAGGACTGGGCGGTGGTTGTGAGGATCTGGCCAAAGTTAAGTAGCCTGAGTTGGTTGCAGACCATGTCAGATGGAAACTCTTGTATGAACACAGAAAGAGTGATATAGTTGGCCAAGGATGACCAAGCGACTTGACTTGGAGGCATGAGGAGGAGTCAGCAGCAATGTGCAAGATCTGTGGGTTGTAAGTGCAGTATAACCTGGCTAACCACAGACCCCCAGCTGGAACATGTACCAAATAGAGCCTGGGTATACATTCTGGCTGGGGACCTGTGGTGCCGCAGTGGTGCCAGTAGGGTGAGAGGATGCTGGGGGAGTCTTTGGACTGAGTGGCACCGCCATGGAGTCAGCAAGGTCATTGGATTTGAAAAGGCAGGCCATGAGCTCAGGCCATCAGATACATCATAGTGATGGGTGTTGAGTTTGCTGAAGCTTTTGGCCAGGGATGAAGCTGATAAGAAAAGTCTGAGCCCAGATCCAAGGGCTTAGTGGTCCAACAGCCAACATTTATCTTCTTGGCTAGAGGCTCATCTAACCCACTCAGTGTTTTTCCTTGCACAGCAGCGTGCTGCACTCCAGCTGCTCAGCCTCCCAGATCCTCTCCCTGTCTCCTGCGCACAGGCAGGATAGGCTGGAGGCAAAGAGCAGCAGGAAGAGAATACCCCCTCGGGTCCTCACACCTACTTCTCTGCCCCTCCTTGCAGGCAGCAGAAGTGAACCAAAGGAGCCCCAAAGGGAAGAGAACACCCCCTCGGGTCCTCACACCTACTTCTCTGCCCCTCCTTGCAGGCAGCAGAAGTGAACCAAAGGAGCCCCAGAGGCGGGGCTCACAGCCGCACTCAGCAGGGAGGGGATGGCTCATCCTATCCGTGTGCATGCCTCCCCCACTCCCTCTTTTTGATGTAGACATTTAAACTTACTTTCTTTCTTCCCTTCGGCACAGTACGTTCTTTCTTTCTTTCTTTTTTTTTTTTTTTTTTTTTGCGATTTTTTTGGCTGGGGCTGAGTTTGAACCCACTACCTCTGGCATATGGGGCTGGCGCTCTACTCCTTTGAGCCACAGGCGCCCGCCCCAGCACAGTACTTTCTAAGGTGGGTCTGTACAAGTGCCTGTGTAGGTCACTATACATATACCTGTGCCTATACCTGTGATTTGCAGATTTGCATATACCAGATCAAATGGATCTGCTTCGTTTTTTTTTTTTTTTTGGAGAGACAATCTCTCTTTATCACCCTGGCTAGAGTGCAGTGGCATGATCATAGCTCACTGCAACCTCAAATTCTGGGGCTCCAGCTATCCACCTGCCTCAACCTCCACAGTAGCTGAAACTACAGGTACCTACCACCATACCCAGCTAATTTTTCTATATTTTGTAGAGATGGGTCTCATTTTTACAGGCTGGTCTTGAACTCCTGAGCTCAAGGAAGCCTCCTGCCTCAACCTCCCAGAGTGCTAGGATTACAGGAGTCAGCCACTAGGCCTGACCATATCTGCTTTCTTGACCAGTATTCACAGTTTAAAAACAAAAACACTTATTTATGTTGGAAATCATTTCTCAGCGGTCTTGTACATCTTCCAGTAGTAATTACATTATAGCCTTGTGACCTTCCGTAGCTCCCCCAGGCAGAGTCAGTCTCTCCAGCCTCTGCCCTCCCCCAGCATCCTGTCCTTGCTTCGGTTGTTATGGCATTTAACCAGGTTGTGTTGGGATTTATCTGTTTATATGTATGTCTCCTGCTCACTAGAATTTGCAGTCCTCTAGAGCAGAGATCATGTTGTATTTATCTTTATAAGTCCAGCAGGTAGTACAGGTCCTGAAAAATAGGTACTCAGTAATGTCTGCCAGATGGATGAATGTTTAAACAGATCTTCCAGGAGTTTAAATGCAGTATGAAAGTGGTTTAATCATACCAATATATATTACAGTATTACGTGCGTTGAGCACTCACCATACCCAGGCACCATTCTGGGCTTGCTACAGGTTGTGTATTATTGGATCCTCTCCACAGACCTGTAAGTGGGTACAATCATTGTTCCCCTTTTAGAGACAGGGAGATGAAAATTTAGAGAGGAAAAATTAAATGATTTTTCCAAGGTCACATAGGTAAATGTAGAACTTGATCAATATTTGAACTTGGTCTAAACCCACACTTAGAACTACTCTTTTTGTTTTGAGGCAGGGTCTCTATCACCCAGGCTGGAGTGCAGTACACAGTTATAGGTCACTGTCGCCTCAAACTCCTGGGCTTAAGTGATCCTCTTGCCTCAGGCTCCCAAGGAGCAGGGATTACAGGCACGTGCCAGCACATGTGGCTTTTTTTTTGAGAATCTTGCTTTGCTTGCCCAGCTATAGTATAGTAGCATCATCATAGCTCACAGCAATCTCAAGCTCCTGGGCTCAAGCAATCCTTCTGCCTCAGCCTTCTGATTGACTGGGACTACAGGCATGTGCCACTAAGTCTGGCCAAATTTTCTAGTTTTTTTTGTAGTGATGGGGTCTTGCTCTTGCTCAGGCTGGTCTCAAACTCCCGACCTCAAGCAATTCTCCTGCCTTGACCGCTCAGAGTGGTAGGATTACAGGATTACAGGCATGAGCCACTGCGCATGGCCTAAAATATTATTTTTAAAGATGTACTTTATGCAACATTTTTTAGTTTATTTTTCTAAGTAAAAATATTGTTTCCATGAATTATATTACCTGAATGCCAAGTATATCCAGTGCATGCTAAACAGAAATCACAGGGAAGCCTGGCATGGATTTAGAATGGAAACAGAGCAATTATGTAGAGAAGGAAAGAGTTTTTTGTTTTTGAGAATTGTGTATTTATATTAATTTAAGAAAGATTCTCATTTAATCACTTATAATTTGAAACTAATCATATTTTTATTTATACTCATTCATAAATAGCATTTTAAGCTGCTTATTCAAAAAAATAATTTGTTAAATTCTACAAATGAATATTATTGTTTAGATATTACTTTTTTCTAAATAAAGCATCTAATACATCGAAACTGTTCTGTGTTAAGTGAATTAGTTACACTTTCACTGGGATCGGAGTAGAGTCTGTACTTGAGATGTTAAATCACTTGAACTTACATTATTCAGAGTATTTAACTAACTGAATAGGAAAGTGATTTGATATTGGTCACCTAGAGTTTCATGAATGTCCAACATGTAATAGTCCTGTCCAAAAGAACTTTCTGCAATTATGAAAATCTTGATGTCTACACTGTCCGGTATACTAGCCACATATAGCCACTGAGCACTGGAAATGTGACTAGTGCAAGTGAGGAACTGAATGTTTTTTATTTTAATTAATTTAAAATTAAATCTAGGCTGTGTGTGGTGGCTCATGCCTACCTCTAATCCCAGCACTCTGGGAGGCTGGGGCAGGAGAATTGCTTGAGCTGAGGAGTACCAGACCAGCCTGAACAAGAGCAAGACCTCGTCTCTAAAAATAGCCAGGCCTTGTGGTGGGCTCCTGTAGTCCCAGCTACTTGGGAGGCTGAGGCAAGAAAATCACTTGAACCCAAGAATTTAAGGTTGCTGTGAGCTGTGAGCTATGACACCATGGCACTCTACCAAGGTGACAAACTGAGACTCTGTCTCAAAAAATAAAGAAACAAATTGATTAAGTTAAATTAAATATAAACAGAAATAGTGACCACAGTATTAGATTGTACGAGAACTCGAAAGGAATCACCCACAGAGCCTGACAGATACTAGCTGAACAGTCGTTTAATTCGCTTTTTCCTTCTTCTCTCTCCTGGGCCCAGTTCTCCTCAGGATCTGATTATTTGGTATATGACAAAAGCAGAGATGTGAGACCAAATAAAGTAAAATAAAATAAAATTTGTCCTCTCTTCTTAGCACTACCAATATACGTTAACACCCTTTCCCTGTACGTCTCCACCAAAAGAAATGCCAAAGATCTCCTAGTTCTCCTCCAAGGAAGCTCTGCCCTGCTGTCCAAGGAGTGAGCACCCACCCTGCACTCGTGGGGCTCTCATGTGAAGGGTCAGACCCTTCTCTTCCTCAGGAGACCCTCAGGGCCAGGGCCACTTTCATGGGGCAGTGGGCTGACACCTTTTTCAGTTTGACAACTAGTTATTGGTATACTCAAGGGTTTTTTTGTCTTCTTAAATTAATTTTCATCTTATGTGTTTTCCTAGAAAATTTTCCATTTCATTAATTATTTTTTTGTCTTTAAGAGACAAGAGTCTCACTTTGTCGCCCTCCAACTTCTGGGCTTAGGCGATTCTCTTGCCTCAGCCTCCTGAGTAGCTGGGACTACAGGCGCCCACCACAACACCCGGCTATTTTTTTATTACAGTTTGGCCAGGAACGGGTTCGAACCCACCACCCTCAGTATACAGGGCTGGCACCCTACTCACTGAGCCACAGGCACCGCCCTCCATTTCATTTTATTTTGGTGATATTTGCATAGTTTCAGATAGTATTCTCTTAATCTCCTTAAAATATCTCGGTGATTATATTTTCGTTATCATCACTATATTTGTCTTTGTTCTTTGCTTTTTAAAATCAAACTTGCCTGAGATCACTTGGATATTTTTATCAGTTCTACTGTCTTCCTAATTTTGGAGTTTCTGCTCTGGTCTTTTATTGATTTCTTTCCCCCTGCTTTCCTTGGGTTTATTTCAGTATATCTCCTAAAGTTAATGCTTAGTTCAATGTCTTTATCCTTTCTTTTTTAATAAAAAAATATGTAAAAGCATTTAAAATATGAATATAAATATAGGATCTGTCACACTACATGTTTTGATATGTACTCTTCCCATTGTTATTTGTGTCTGAATAGTATCCAATTTTACTATTCCTATTTGAGCCAAGAGTTTTTTCAGGGGTGTGTGTGTATATATGTGCATATTTTTTAAGATGTACCGTCTTGCTCTCTTGCCCAGGCTGGAGTACAGTGGCTATTCATAGGTGCAATCATAGCATACTATAGCTCCAAATTCCTGGGCTCAAGAGATCCTTCTGCCTTAGCCTCCCAAGCAACTTGAACTATAAGCACATGCCACTGTGGTCAGCTCAGATATGTATTTTTTAATTTTCAACTTTTTAAATCCTTTTGACAATAATTCTTTAGTTGCATTGCTAAAAAAAAAAAAAAAAATGACCTGTACAGACTAGGAGTAGTGGCTCCCACCTGTAATCCTAGCACTTTGGGAGGCTAAGACAAGAAGGTCGCTTGAGGCTCGGCGCCTGTGGCTCAACGGGCTAAGGCGCCAGCCACGTACACCTGAGCTAGCGGGTTCGAATCCAGCCCGGGCCTACCAAACAACAATGGTGGCTGCAACCAAAAAAAAAAAAAAAAAAGAAGGTCGCTTGAGGTCAGGCATTGAACCTTTATAAAAGGTTGCAGTGGCATCATCATACCTCACTACAACCTCAAACTCCTGGCCTCAAGCAATCCTTCTGCCTCGGCTTCCTGAACAGTTATGATGAAAGACAAGTACCCCCATGCCAGGCTAATTAATGTTACATTTTTTTGTGGAGATAGGATCTTGCTGTGTGGTCTAAGGTGTTCTCAAACTCCTCAGCTCAAACGATCCTCCTGCTTCAGCCTCCCAAAGTGCTAGGATTATAGGAGTGAGCCACCGCAACCAACCTATAATAGTTTTAATTGCATGTTATTATTCATTATATAAATGTTTATAGTTATCATATTTTGAGAATGAGTGGTTCTATATCCATCCATGTAAAGTAACATTTTCATTTGATGACTTTTTCTCCTAAGTTCTAATTTTGAATTTATTATTCCCTAACCATTTTCTTTTAGTCCCAACTTACCAAGAATGTTTATTATTTTGCCTTTCTTTTTTTATTATTTTTAAGTTATATTTAATATATGTCTCTTGCAGCTAGTTGGATTTCATTTATTTATTTTATTTATTTATTTATTTATTTTTTGAGACAGAGCCTCAAGCTGTCACCCTGGATAGAGTGCTATGGCATCACAGCTCACAGCAACCTCCAATTCCTGGGCTCAAGCGAGTCTCCTGCCTCTGCCTCCCAAGTAGCTGGGACTACAGGTGCCCACCACAACGC
>CAUYON010106277.1:0-14149 GCA_963573935.1 Arctocebus calabarensis | reverse complement strand
CAAACAAAAAACTATGTGGGAATACTGCTATGCTAAAGTATTAACCACAGTATAATCATTCATGGGAAAACAGTAATTAAGCAATGAATTAAATGAAATAACAAAGTTCAAACTATCATAAACTCATAGACCACAATGATTTTATTAGACAAGCAATTCCAGAAATCTTAGAAACAATAAAAAAAGAAGATATATTTCAATATCATTCTACTTGCTCTAGATATACCTGATATTGAAATTAGAGAAAATATATTGTTATAAAGGGAAATTACAAACATGTTTCACTTATAAATGAGGATGCAATATCCTAAACAACATATTGACATGTTGAATTAAACAAAATAATGTTTAAGTAATGTACTTTGGTCAAAATTGAATCCAATTTATATGAAGGTTAGTCACTAAGTCACTATTTTCTTTTTCTTTTTTTTTTTTTTTTTTGGTTTTCTTTCCCTCAACCTCTCCCTCCTTCTCTGTCTGCTCTCTCCTTCCCCCATGCCCCACTGTGTCATTGATTGTCATTAATTGTCCTCAAATCAAAGATAAATACATAGGATTCATGCTTCTCCATTCCTGTGATGTTTCACTAAGAATAATATGTTCCACCTCCATCCAAGTTACTACAAACGCTGCAAAGTCTCCATTATTTTAATGGCTGAGTAATATTCCATGGTATACATATACCATAGCTTACCAATCCACTCCTGGGTTGAAGGACATTTAGGCTGTTTCCACACTTTAGCAATTGTAAATTGGCCTGCGATAAACAGCCTAGTACAAGTATCCTTATAATAAAAGTTGTTTTTTTTTTTTTCTTCTAGATAGATGCCCAGCAATGGGATTGCAGGATCAAACAGGAGGTCTAAGTTGAGTTCTCTGAGCTTTCTCCATATAAAAGTGTTCCTTTTTCCCCACATCCATGTCAGCATCTGCAATGTTGAGATTTTGTGATAGAGGCCATTCTCACTGGAGTTAGATGGTATCGCAGGGTGGTTTTAATTTGCATTTCTCTAATAATTAAGGATGATGAGCATTTTTTCAAGTGTTTACTGGACATTTGTCTGTTGTCTTTAGAGAAAATTCTATTCATCTCTGTTCCCCATTGATGTATGGGATTGTTAGTTTTTTTCTTGTAGATTAATTGAAGTTCTGTCTAGATCCTGGTTATTAAACTTTTTCAGATTCAAAATGTGCAAATATCCTTTCCCATTGGGTAGTTTGTCTATTTGCTTTGGTTGTTGTCTCCTTGGCTGTACAGAAGCTTTTGGGTTTAATTAAGTCCCATTGGTTTATTGTTGCAGTTGTTGGTATTGCCATGGGCAGTCTTCATCATAAAATCTTTCCCCAGGCCAATATCCTCCAGGGTTTTTCCAACTCTTTCTTTGAGGATTTTTATCATCCCATGCCTTATATTTAAGTCCTTTATCCATCTCGAATCAATCTTTGTGAGGGAGAAGGGTGCGCATCCAGTTTCAGTCTTTTACATACGGATATCCAATTCTCCCAGCACCATTTATTAAACAGGGAGTCTTTCCCCCAGTGAACACTCTTGTTTGATTTATCAAAGATTAGATAGCTGTAAGTTGTTGGTTTCATTTATAGAATTTCTATATGATTCTAAGTATCTATGTTTCTATTTTTGTGCCAATACCATGCTGTCTTGACCACTATGGCCTTGAAATACAGCCTAAAATCTGGTATGGCAATCCCCCCGGCTTTGTTTTTATTACTTAGAACTGCCTTAGCTATACGTTTTTTTTTTTTTTTTCCTGGTTCCATACAAAACACAGAATCATTTTTTCCAGGTCTTGAAAGTAGGATGTTGGTATTTTAATAGGGATGGCGTTGAATCGGTAAATTGCTCTGGGAAGTATAGACATTTTAACAATGTTGATTCTTTCCAGCCATGAACATGGTATGTTCTTCCATTTATTAAAGTCCTCTACTATTTCCTTTCTTAAATTTTCATAATTTTCTTTATAGAGGTCTTTTACCTCTTTTGTTAGGCATATTCCTAAGTATTTCATTTTCTTTGGGGCTATGGTGAAGGGAGTTGTGTCTGTGATTAACCTCTCATCTTGACTGTTGTTGGCATATAAGGCAACTGACTTATGGACATTGATTTTATATTCTGAGACATTACTCTATTTTTTGATGACATCCAAGAGTCTAGAAGTTGAATCTTTGGGGTTCTCTAAGTATAAGATCATATCATCATCAAAAAGGGAGAGTTTGACTTCCTCTGCACCCATCTGAATGCCCTTTATTTTCTTGTCTTTTCTAATTGTATTGGCTAGAACTTCCAGCACTATGTTGAATAGCAATGGTGACAGAGGAGAACGTTGTCTGGTTCCAGTTCTATGAGGAAAAGCTAAAAAAAAAAAAGAGGAAAAGCTTTTAGTTTTACTTCATTCAGTAAAATCTTAGCTGTGGGTTTGTCATAGATAGCCTCTATCAGTTTAAGAAATGTGCCACCTATATCTATGCTCCTCAGTGTTCTAATCATAAAGGGATGCTGTATTTTATCAAATGCTTTTTCTGCATCTATTGAGAGGATCATATAGTCCTTGGTTCTACTTCTGTTGATACGGTGAATAACACTGATAGACTTTTGAATATTAAACCAACCCTGCATCCTTGGGATAAAACCTACTTGATCATGATGTATAACTTTTTTGATGAGAAGCTGTAATCTATTGGCCAAGATTTTGTTGAGAATTTTTGCATCAATATTCATTAGTGAAATTGGTCTAAAGTTCTCCTGTTTAGTTGAGTCTTTACCTGGTTTTGGTATCAGGGTGATATTTGCTTCATAGAATGTATTGGGGAAGATTCCTTCCTCCTCAATTTTTTTGGAATAATTTCTTTAGTATAAGAATAAGCTCTTCTTTGAAAGTTTGATAAAATTCTGGTGTGAGGCCATCCGGACCAGGGCATTTTTTTGTTGGGAGATTTTTTTATTCTTTCTTTGATCTCAGTGCTAGAAATTGGTCTGTTCAGGACATTTATTTCATCTGGGCTAAGTTAAGGGAGAGGGTGTGATTCCAAATATTGATCCATTTCCTTGACATTGTCAAATTTCTGGGCATAAAGTTTCTAGTAGTATTCAAAGATAATCTCTTGTATTTCTGTGGCATCAGTCATTATTTCCCCTTTATCATTTCTGATTGAAGTTACTAGAGATTTTACCTTTTTATTTCTAGTTAGTCTGACCAAAGGCATATCTATTTTATTTAATTTAAAAAAAAAAAAAAAAAAATCCTTGTTTCATTAATTTTCTGAATGAATCTTTTGTTTTCGATTTCATTGATCTCTGATTTAATTTTGGATATTTCTTTTCTTCTGCTGGTTATAGGCTTAGATTGTACTTCTTTTTTCCAATTCCATCAGATGGCTTGTGAGTTTGTTGATACTCCCTTTCTGCTTTTCGAATGTAGGCTTCTAAAGCAATAAATATTCCTCTCAGGACTGCTTTTGCTGTATCCTATAGGTTTTGGTAATTTATGTCTTCATTGTTGTTATACTTAAGGAAGTTAATGACTTCCTTTTTTATTCTTGCTGCACCCAAGTGTCATTCAGCATAAGGTTGTTTAACTCGGTGTGAGGTTGAGCATTTTTGTTGGAGTTGAGTTCCACTTTTAGTGCCTTGTGGTCTGAAAAGATGCAAGGTAGAATTTCAATTCTTTTGATCCTGCTGAGGTTTGTTTTGGGTCCAAGGATATGGTCAATTTTGGAGAATGTTCCATGGGACGATGAGAAGAATGTATATTCTATGTCTTTGGGATGGAGCATTCTATATACATCTATCAAGCACAGTTGTTCAAAAGTCTCATTTAAATCTCTAATATCTTTATTTAATTTCTGTTTAGAGGATCTGTCCAACTCTGAGAGAGGGGTATTAAAGTCCCCTGTTATTATGTTGTTATGGGATATCGTAATGCTCAAACTAAGCAAGGTCTGTTTCCTGAACCTGGGAGCATTTATATTGGGTGCATAAATATTTAAAATTGAAATGTCTTCTTGTTGTATTTTTCCCTTAACCAATATAAAGTGAGCATCATTATCTTTTTTGACTTTAGTTACTTTAAATCCACATGTATCTGAGGATAAGATTGCAACTTCTCTTTTTTTCTGAGTTCCATTTACCTGAAAAATTGACTTCCAATCCTTAACGCTGAGTTTTAATTTGTCTTTTGATGTGAGATGAGTTTCCTTCAGACAACAGATAGATGACTTGTGTTTTTTAATCCAATCAGCCGATCTATGCCTCTTCAGTGGGGAATTCAAGCCATTGACATTTCAGATAATTGATGAATATGACAGCATTCTATTCATCTTATTTTGTGAACGTCCATTGGTTAGTTTTGTCTTTTATATCATTGGGAAAACTAGGCTCTGTCCTAGAATTTTCTGGGAGTTTACTTTGCTGAAGGTCCATTGTGATGGTCAGTATGTCGAACAGGTTGAAATATTTCCTGTAAAACTTGTCTTGTTGTGACAAATTTCTTCAATGTTTGCATATCAATAAAATATTTGATTTCTCCATCAATTTTCAAGCTTAGCTTGGTGGGGTATAGAATTCTGGGCTGGAAATTATTCCGTTTAAGTAGCTTAAAGATAGATGACCATTGTCTTCTGGCTTGAAAAGTTTCATTAGAGAAGTCTGTGGTCACCCTGATAGGTTTGCCCCCATAGGTCAGTTGGCGCTATTCCTGGCAGGTTGCAAGATCTTTTCTTTTGTCTTAACTTTAGATAAAGTCATCACAATGTGCCTTGGAGAAGTTCTATTTGTGTTGAGGCAACCAGGGGACCAATATCCCTCTGAGAAGAGTAAGTCAGAATCTTTGATGATATTTGGGAAGTTTTCATTTATAATATTCTCCAGAATGGCTTCCATTCCTCTGGGGCACCTTTCTTCTCCTTCAGCGATACCTATAACTCATATGTTTGAATGCTTCATAAAGTCCCATAATTGTGTCAGTGAACATTCTGCTTTCTCCCTCTTCTTTTCAGTCTCTTTAACTATCTGACTTATCTCAAGAGCCTTATCCTCTTCCTCTGAGATTCTTTCTTCTGCATGGTCTAATCAGTTGTTAATACTTTCTATTGCATCCTTAAGTTCCCTAGTTGACTGCTTCAGCTCCTTCAGCTCTGCTATATCCTTCTTATATTCTTCATACCATTCACCTCTTATTTGATTCTGTTTTGAATTTCCTTTTTGTTATTATCCACTTTCTCAACAATTTCTTTCATTGCTTTTTGATTGTTTTCCACTTTCTCAGAAATTTCCTTTATTGTTTTCATTATCTGAACTTTAAATTCCCCTTCTGTCATTTCTAACATTTCTTTATAGGAGGACTCTTCTGCAGTAGCTATCTCATGATCCCTAGAAAAGTTTACTCTGGCCAGGGGTTTCATGTTGCCAGAATTTTTTTGCTGATTCTTCCTCATGAGTGCTTTCTTGTATCTGTTTCCTTACCCTAATTTTCCTTTCACTTATTTTTGCTCTTAAGTTACTGTGGCACTGGCCAAAGTTTTAATGAGTCCTTCTGGTGCAAGACCAAAAGGATGGAAAGATTAAAGAGCAAGAAGGGAAACAGGATTTACAGAAGAGAGAAAGGAAAAAGAAAAGAGAGAGAGAGAGAGAAGAGGGAGTGAGTAAAAAGAAATATTGACAAAAAGAAGAGTGGCACTGAAAAAGAGAAACAGGATAAATATAGGTGTGTACTAGGGTAGTAGGTCCCAACCTTAGAAACCCCCTACCTCTGGGGGTGCTGGGTTGGGTGATTCCCTTGAGGTCAACAGCTCTTAGACAGCTAGCTCAGACACAGTGCCCCACTTCCACCAGGTAGAGAGGAAAGACAAAAATACTGTAAATCAAACCGAAAGAAACAAACAAAAACCCTTATGAGATAAAATTAGGGGAGAATAAATAATAGGGACAAAAACACTAGCAAAAATGAAATTCTATTCATTGAAGAAGACAAAAATGGAAGATTGTATTTAAACTAGAATGGTGGGGGAAAAAAGAAAAAGAAAATGTTAAAATTAAAAAAACAAAAACCCCACAACCAACAAACCAAGCAGTATATATATCTTTCTAAGTATTGACCAGGCAACAGGTGATCTTGTGGGGTATGAGATGTTAATCACAATGTGATACAGCTGTACAAGGTGTGAGCTGGAGGCCTCTGCTGATTACTCAGACCCTGCAGGTTCGGGAGCCCAAATAACTCCTCAGCCCTCTCAAAAGACACTCAAAGCCATAAACCTTGGCCAAACAGAAGCTTTTCCAGGACAGCACTTATCCCTGGGATCTCTCCTGGCGGGGCTGTCTGCTAATGCAGTACACCAAATCCCTCTATGTCTCCCCCTATGTTGCTGAGGGCCACAGCTGTCAATCTCCCAAACATTTAGATCTCCGCACTTCCCCAGTGGCACAATTCCCGCTTCGGGCAGCTCAGTCAATAGATTACTCACCCCAGGTCTCCAGGTTGATCCAGTGTGGCAAGACGCAGGGGCAGCCCATGGGTGAACAGTATTAGCTCCTTTCCAGTTCAGCGGATCAGTGGGAGGCCTCATACAACACCCAAAGTCATCCGCTCACTGGCGCAAGACCTCCCAAGGCAGTTCAATCGAGTGTCCAAGTCCAAAAAAAACCAAAACAGCCCCCAAGTAAGGCTTTTCCTGCTTGCAATCTCACTGTTGCTGTGGTTACAGCTTCAGGCAGCCTCCGACGGAACAAACGCACCCACCACTTGCCAGTTTTCCACCGCTTCTGTCCTCCTTGTGGGGTCCAGAAGTCTCTCACTGACCTCCTATATCACCAAAGATATAGAGGCCAAATCCACTGGCCAGAGATGCCTGGGGTCCTCTCTCCCCACTCTCACTGCGCCCGACCTCCATCTATCTCCTCTTTCCCAGTATTAAGTCTTTTTGTTCATCTATTGAAATAAAATACAGAATGTAGCTCTCCTTTTCAGGCTAAGAATAATAAGAGGATCAAGTCCGAGTAAGGCAAATGCTGTTTCACATTCTCAATCTCTGAGCGATTTTCCATCTATCACCATGTCGGCCACTCAGTTAGAGGTAGGATTATGTTTGAATTTCAGACCTGGACGTGGTCTGGGAGATCATTTAAGCAAATGCCCTGATGTTATAGTTGAAGAAAGCAGATGGATATAGTCACTTAGCCATTTAGCAGTACAGCCATGTCTAGGATTCAAATCTCCTGATTCTCCATTAATAGTTTTTTTTTGGGGGGGGGGTTCTTTTGTTGTCCTTTCCTTCACACTCAAAAGTGATATTGGGGACAAATATGGACATTGGTTTGTGGACCAAAAATCAGTGGCTTTCCAACGTTTTTGAAGACATGATAAGAAATACATTCTACATTTCCCCCTGTACCTCCACACACACAAAATAATGAAACAAAAATTTCCTGAAACAATACTTAGTATGTGCAGTATGTGATGCGCCAATCACTTTCTCTGTCCCTTTCTAGCACATGCTGTTGTATTTCTTTTTGTATGGAAATCAAGACCCAGGAAAATAATGACTTTACTATTTGCTAATGGACCACAGCATACATTTTAAAGTAATAACAGTAGTCTAACTTTCTGTTTTGTTGTCTTCAAACAGATGCAAAGAACTTCCACTGTATGAAAAAATTGTGTCAACAATCCAAGAGGCCCCAGAACAGGGTATGTGCTCTCCAGACAGAGGAAGACCTGAAGCAAAGGTCACTGGTGCCAACTTTATGTATTACTTATGACTTTCTCATCCATATGAGGTCAATATTCACCCCATACTTGTTTATTAAATAGCACTCTGACCCTTCCAGTCAGAAAGGGGATGATGACCTAAGAAGAATATTTATTTCCCTATAACTTCTTCCACTTTCCTGATTTCCTTTTCCAACCATGTGTTACCAAGATGTTGAAAAAAATCAGAGATGCTTTTACTATAATTACTTTTCATTTCATTAGTAAATTGATTTCCCCACATTTTCCTGGACAATCACAATGAATGATTTTTATATACATGTGCATGTTTTTCTTTAGTACCCCACGTTATGGAATACTGGGCAAGTATTCCATTCTTCTATCTAATTCCTCAGTCTAAAACAAAGATGAGGAGCTCTGTAGAACACTCACAAGTCCTTTGACTCTATCTTGGAGTGACATGCCACCTCAGTACCCCATTCTGCTCTATATACCACCTCCTACACATTCCCAGTTTGTCTCTTTCTCTTCTGTCTGTCTCTCTTTCTCTCTCTCTCTCTCACATACACACACCCACCCCGGCAGGGATGCATGTCTGAATCTGGAGTTAGAATGTGCAAGTTGACTTGGCTCTTTGAATAACACAGATACGTGCACCATGAGCACTGCTATACAAAGCACCATGAGCCCTTTCTGGCATACCTCTGTGCCCACACACAAGCTCCTGCAATCCCCACTATCCTATTCAGAGATCAAGCAATCTTTATAAGGCTAGTTCTTTCTGTTGACTAGATTTGTGATTTTGTTTATTTGCTTTCAATCAAGATTTAATCAAAAGCCTATTAAGAGAGTGACTTCAGAGTAGGATGAGCCCTTTGGTTTAAGGTAAACATCAAATATACATACTTTACTTCTCATCTGCCATCTGCCTTCTCCCTTCTCTCACCACAAGGCAGGCACAACTCCTTGGAGCAGTTTAAAAACCTACTAGAAAAATATAATGCTCTGTTCATCTGAAATAGGAATACAATGGAAGGAAGAAAGAGAAGAGAAATAGAGGGAAGTAAAGGCCTTACTGGTGTTGGACAACAACAGAAAGTGTTCACAAGAAAGCTATGCTGAAGTCTTGATCACAGATAGTATTGACTGGTTTCTCTGGACTCTTATATCAGTTTGCTTTTGACAGTAGCCACATAAGTATGAAAGAGTCTTCAGAAAAAATACTTTAGTATGGCAAATATCACTCATGGTTAAGCTATCTCTACTTCCCTGAAGCATTCACAGACCCTCAAAAAGAACAAAACAAATTAAGTTGAAAGGAATAATCACACATCAGACCACAATGCCTGATGGCAAGTGAGACATCCTTTCCTTTTTAGCAAAAATCATTTTGCAAACAGTAAAGGAACAGAGTGCTGAAAGGCTACTTCTCCTCTGTGGAGTACTCAGAGGTGGCAGGTGATGCCATCCCAGCCCTCTGATCGGTCACAGAATTTTTGCTTCTTCTCATGACCAAGTGAGTCTATATCAAGTGTAGTAACTGCAAAATAAAAGCTAGATGGTCCCACAACTTTTCTACTACTGTCAATGACCCTGAAATGAATTGTCTTCAACCCAGTGATCTTGACTGGAAGGCACCTTAGACATAAAGTAGCACAACCCACATAGCTTCCTATATAAAGGAAAGAACTACCCCAGTTGCACAGTTCTTGGAAGACTGGCAATTGCAGTGAAAACTAGATAAGCATAGGTATGAACATAAAGATTTCTTTAAAATGTTATCTCTCACATGCCTGTAGTTAAATTTAAATAGAAATGTTTGGGGCAAGTAGGAATGTCAAACCATTAACAGGATGGGTTCTTCTCATTGAATATGAAGTGAAAAGTGTCTCAGGTATGGAAAAGCAAGCATCCCATGAACTCAACACTAATTTGAAAGTAGGAGATGAACAACTACAGACCCACTCAAGAGAAAAACATAATCAAATTCAAGAAGGCGGCAGAGAGGAAAGAGGGAGGGGGTTCAGTAAACTCCCAACAGCCAGGTACAATGTACGGGTATGTGGCACACCTCCTGGATGAAGGACTCAAATACAACTCAGACTTCACCTAACAAATTCAAACAATGTAACCTAATTGTACGTACCCTTATATTAATTTGAAATTTAAAAAAAGAAAAAAGAAAGTTAAGACTGGCCAGTCTGCTTGGCCAGTGTCCTTCACAATCCATTCCAGGCCTTTCCTTATCTGTGTTCTGCTCTCAGCCATACCATTTGTTTGCAGGTGATGAGGCACAATTGTGGCAGGTTAGATAAGATTTCTGTCTAAAACATGTTCCTCCTACTCAGCTGAGGTAGAAAAGCAGAAACAATAATGTCTGTCAATCTGAGGTGCTGCAAATAAGTGACGTGGAGGAGCTGTGTGCACCGGCAGCAGAGATTTAATTTAGAACAAGGAGCACTTTGAGGAATGTTGAACAGTCTCCTGGAATCATAAATAGTTTCCTCCAGAATGATCTAGTAAAATAATCTGGACTCTTGACCATGGCTTCTTTGGTCCCCTTACTCAGAAAATACTTTGGATATGTTAGAACAGCAGATTGGCATATGCCACACACCTTTACAGACTGTTTGAAATATCAGAATCACTTCCAGGCGACCCGTTACATTTTAAAGCCAAAGCTTTTATGCAAACACTTCAGAATGTGAGCACTTGGTGTGACAAGCATAATGCAATCACTTCATTTGAGAATAGCAATATAATTCCCCTCTTTTAAAATGTATGCTTTCTGCATAGATGGCTCACATGAATGTTTGTGAAAGGCTTGGTTCCTGAGCAATAACTCACTGAAGAGTAGACAATTGGTGTTGCACTGCTTTGTGGCCTTTGGGGCTCAATCAGAACTCCCAAGCTGAACACTGGCTTCCTTTCTGTGCCGTGTAACAGCACAGATACAGAGGAGAGCAACTACTCAGAAATTGTCCTCATGTTGGTCTCCAGTGGCATGGGAAATATGTATTTCCCATACATATGATTCACCATCCTGTAGAATTTGAAGATACTGGTTCATTAAAGGAAGACTTACGATTTTTCCTTGTTATTTAGTTATCATATCGTCAACTATGAGATGGACTTCCGTTAGATGGGGTGAAGGAACAGCCACTCATGTAATTTGCCTCCAAAAGTGACCCTGAAGTTCCAGTTACTGGATTACATTTTTTTTCCTCAATATTTGATGTATGTAAATAATAAGGAATTCTATCATTTTCACAAAGTTAACCTTTAAAACTATGGAGAAAGTTCAGTTTACTGGGCCTTAGGAAGAACTCAGTATTTGTTAGAAGGAATAACTTGATAAGTAATTGAGAAACAAAAAGAGGTATGCGTGGGTAACAAAAGATGCAAGAGTCCAGGATGTGAATTTAAAATACTACCAAAAAATGAAGAGAGGGAGACCAAGAAGAAAGGAAAAAGAAAGAATATTAGTACAGAAAATAACAGGTAAGATGATGGATTCCATGCATAACAATAAAGGACTCATCTTTATAAGTACATTTTACCAGTCACGTGTGGTGGCTCAAGCCCATAATCCTAGCACTCTAGGAGGCTGAGGCAGGTGGGCTGCCTGAGCTCGCAGGTTCAAGACCAGCCTGCGCCAGAGTAAGACTTTGTCTCTAAAAATAGCCAGGCATTGTGGTGAGTGCCTGTAGTCCTAGCTTCTCAGGAGGCTGAGATAAAAGAATCACTTGACCCCAATAGTTTGAGGTTGTTGTGAGCTATGACACCATAGCTCTCTACCGAGGGCAACAAAGTAAGACTCTGCCTCAAAATAAAATAAAAGATATATTCACAAAAATCATGGATATATGTAGATGTTTAGAGTAATGGATTTTAATTTACTTTGTTATTCTTTCTTTCTTTCTTCCTTTCCTTTCCTTTCCTTTCCTTTCCTTTCCTTTCCTTTCCTTTCCTTTCCTTTCTTTTTTTATTTTTGCAGTTTTTGGCCAGGGCCAGGTTTGAACCCACCACCTGTGGTATATGGGGGAGCCAGTGCCCTACTCCTGTGAGCCACAGGCACCACCCCATTATACTTTCTTATACTTTTAAAATTATTAAAATAAAACATTTGTTCGTGTTGTGATTTCTCCTTTTAATCATGCTTTTACCAATCATAAAGCACTATCCTCTTGAAGCATTGAAAAAAAAGAAAGAGATAAATAAGTTGGAATGTACCTAAAGAATAATAAAGCCCATTTGACTTTCTGAACATGATCGCGCAGGGTGAGAAGTAGGCTGAAGATTGCTACTGGGTATGGAGTTGCCCCAGGTGGAAACTCTACACAGTTACACTTCATCATTAAGGAGAGGGGTAATCTATCTAGAATGCAAAGCTAATATGAATATACCTTAATTAACACATAATAAAATACACACATTTTTATAGCAAATACACTATTGACTTTTAAGTGAGATGGTACAGCAGGTTGAATAAGACAACATTATATTGGAGCTTTTTGGTGAATTTTCATGTTCATGTATACTTAGTGTACATTTGGAGCCTAGTTAACCTTAACTGATGGGAGCTCTGTCATCACAGCTATGCATGTGTGGTTCTGAAGCCCTAGTGGCCCAGGCTGTATAAATACACAGTGTAAAGCTACGGCATCATCAAAATTCCAAATGGAATAAGCAGAGAGTGTAATTTTTAGAACTGACGTCAATCCTAACTGAACCAGTGAAGTTAAGTCTTTCAAACTCTGAAAAGGCCAAGTTGAGACTAAATCTACCTTATCTCCCCACCCCCTGATTTTATGAAACTATTCCTACCAAATGCCCTATTAGAAATTTCTTCCTTTGTGTATGTTAACCACCTTCTCACTCTTAACTGGTTCCTTTCCCTCCACAAGTAAGTGGGCTGAATTTATCATCTATAAAATAAATTTAAAAAGTAATAACTGCAAAAACCTCCCTTCATCTCTAGCAACAATGATTCGCTGCCTGTCTTCACAACAAAGCATCTCAAAGGACTTTTCCACAATATCTGCCTACATTTCATTTTCTCCCAATTATCCCTCAATCCAAAGACCTTCATGGCTTAAACTCATGACAGTGTTTTTTTGGTGCTTGCCTTACTACATATCTTTTGGGTATTTATCCTTGGTACTTGCTCCCCTACCTTTTCTCTATATTTGAAGCACTCTGGACACTCAACTTCCATGTTTTAAACTGAGTTCAGTAAGTTGGATCATTCCTGCTCTGTCTGTCTGCTCTGGAGCTTGCTCCAGACCTAAATCAAGGTATGCTCCTTGCTTCCAGAGTTTTCCACCCTAAATGAAATGCTCTTCACCCAGATACCCTGTTGCTTTTATTTAACTCTTAATCAACTTTTATAATCATCAGTCAACAATGCTTTGCTTTTCTCAACTAAATCTCAAAGTGTATGTCAAGTCACACTGCTATACACCCTCATGATACTGCTCACCTTTCTCTCAGGCCAATTTTCACAGCTGTATTTTTGTAGCTGCAAACTTTGACTGTCTATAACATTATGAATGAATGAATGAACAGTCAAAGGTCTGTTGCTATTGGTACTAGCAATAGCAATTTTAGGATAAATAAACCTGGGTACCTGCTCTCCTATCTGGTGGAAAAGAAACCTACACAAATAATTAAAGGCATAATGCAGTGATAATCATTGTGATAAAGACATGTACCATACATGTTTGTGGAGAGGAAAATATAATTGTAGATGGAAGGGAACAGGGCAGGCAGTCTTCAAAGCTGACATTTGTGTTGGACTTAGAGGAATGATTGCAAGTGGACAGAAGGTATTGTAAGCATAAAAGACAGTATAAGGGGCGGCACCTGTGGCTCCATGAGTAGGGCACCAGCCCATATACTGAGGGTGGCAGGTTCAAGCCTAGCCCCAGCAGAACTGCAACCAAAAAATAACCGGGTGTTGTTGTGGGCGCCTGTAGTCCCAGCTAATCAGGAGGCTGAGGCAAGAGAATCACATAAGCCCAAGAGCTGGAGGTTGCTGTGAACTGTGACATCACAGCACTCTACCAGGGGTTATAAAGTGAGAGTCTGTCTGTCTCTAAAAAAAAGACAGTATAAGCAAAGTGGAGAAAGTGCAGGCATGCACCTCAGGGGATGCGTCTTTGTGTCTAGAACAGGTAGTAGATGGAGTGGAGTGGCACAAGATAAGGCAAAGCCTGGGGTAGAATTGCCAGGCTCTGAAATACTACACAAACAACTTGAGATGAGACTTTTCCTGAACACAGGCTAATCTCCTTCTCTCTTTCTCTTTCAGGTGGTATGCAGTGTTTGCAAAAGACAGTTTGGATGGCAATGGAGAGAAAGGAGAGGATAGAGGTGGTAATATGAAAGGCAAAACTACCTTGAGATATCATCTAACTCCAATA
>CAUYON010106276.1:0-11469 GCA_963573935.1 Arctocebus calabarensis | reverse complement strand
GCTCGAGAAGAACGAGTTTTGGCCTTAGCGCGAGCCTTGCCTCCCTGCTTGCCACGACCAGACATAGTAAAGAACCTACTGTCTTCGTTGACAAAGACTAAACACAAAACGGGAAAGCCGCAGATTTTATAGCCTCTGATGGGCGCGAAAAGGAAGATGTGTGATTGGCTAACATTTGATTTTCATTTGGACCAATGGAACACGAGTATTCAGGATACGCTTTTTGATTGGGTAAAACTGGCCTATGACGTCATGGACAGCTATTCACCAATCACAGGAGAGTTCTGCCCCACTTCATTTGCATAAGCCACTATAAATAAAGAAGCGACGGCTAGCTTGTTCATCTTTTCCGTTTTCCTGTCATTATGCCTGAGCCAGCTAAGTCCGCTCCCGCTCCTAAGAAGGGCTCCAAGAAAGCAGTGACTAAAGCCCAGAAAAAAGATGGCAAGAAGCGCAAGCGCAGTCGCAAGGAGAGCTACTCCGTGTACGTGTACAAGGTGCTGAAACAGGTCCATCCCGACACTGGCATCTCTTCCAAGGCCATGGGCATCATGAATTCGTTCGTTAATGATATATTTGAGCGAATTGCGGGTGAGGCCTCTCGTTTGGCGCATTACAATAAGCGCTCAACCATCACTTCCAGAGAGATTCAAACTGCCGTGCGCCTGCTTCTGCCTGGAGAACTGGCCAAGCACGCGGTGTCCGAGGGCACCAAGGCCGTCACCAAGTATACCAGCTCGAAGTAAGTTCTCGAGAAGGCATTGTCAAACCCAACGGCTCTTTTCAGAGCCACATACTACTTTAGAAGAGCTAGTACACCTTGTTTTACCAGCTTTGTGGGGTGGAGAGTTCGTACCCTAAAAACTGAGGCCCCATTGGGTTTCTTTAGCCAGCCCTGCCAAGATCAGTCTGCTGAACACAAAATGTAGAACATCCAGCTCTTATGTGAAAATGCTTGAGTTCAACCACCGAAGCCGGTCTTACCGTCTGGATGTATAGAAGCTGTTACAGCAGTTAAACCATCCTGCGTTTGGCACGCTCTGTAACAGCGTCAAGGGTCACATTCTGCAGAACCACCTTGCCAGGCGCTGGACGGTTTGCTTGGCGCAAGACCGGTGACGCTTACTGAACTCCCCTTCTGCCTAGTCCCGGCCCACGCTTTCAGCCAAGACAGGATGTTGGGGCGGATTAAAAAAAAAAAAAAAAAAGCAAACGGAAAATTATGGCTGTTTGTATTTGAATATTTCGGACCAAATTGAAAACTGTAGGCTTGTGGTCTGCCATGCTATACGGGTATAACTCCACCCTATCTTTTTCTGTTCCTGGTGGCGAAAGGAGAGTAGGAGATGCTACTGCTGGAGAGCCAAAGGGTCCACAGCCATTTTGGGTAAATGTGAGGGTGGTGTAGTCCCCAGACGCGCTCAGAAGGCAAGAGGATGCTAAAAGCTCAAAGATACTGTTTTAGGCAAAAAAAACAAAAAAACAAAAAAACAAAAAAACAAGAGATTGGTCAGTGAAAGTGATTCTCCACGTGCTACTTGTCAAAGTGCAAAGGTAGGAACACAGTGTAATTAATCTCAACGCCTAGACTGCATTAAGAATGGAAGGACTGGTTCCTGATCCCAGCTCTTCCATTTGCTATGTGACCATGGATACTTGTTACCACTCCTGGTATTTGCTTATTAAGATGAATGTGTACTTAGAAAACACTGTAAATCTGGCACGTTAGAGTGATTAATGTATGTTAACTTGGTAGAACATCCCCCTAGGTAGATAACTGCCACCATGTGTTTCTCAGATGAGGAAACACAACAGAGAAATAACATACCTAACCATGCAGCAAGAACCGGAGTGAGTGGAACTTAAGCAGCCAAAGTTCACAGTACACACCCATAGCGGTGGGGTCTACTGCAGGTCTTAAAGTCATAATCACCTCCACGAAAACAAAGCACACAAAGGAAGCATTAAAATAGGGCTTTGTTTTTATTAGTCACTCTTTCCTGATAGCTATTTATTTATTCAGATTTATTGGGTATTTATCATATTACTAGCTCTGTGCTTGATCCCTTCCCAACTAGACCAGTTCTTGTCTCTGTCTTCCAGAAGTTACATAACCTCTGGGCCTCCATATTTTTCCTCTGTAAAATGGGAATAACCTGAAGATTGCTATAATTAATTTAAAAAGAGTTTACCACCTCTTAGTCACTCAGCATTGTTTTTTCCTTTCTTCTCTAAGGATGCATATGTACCAGAATCACACGAGATAATTTAAGTGAAGAGGCATTATTACAATTGTAAATGTTTTTTTGTGCATTTGTTTTTGTTTTCCTAGGAAAGCCCGTAAATCAACAGGGCTCTGGCCAGATTTGTGTTTAATGATCTTCTGCCATCCTGTTGCATTATGGCATTAACAAAACCAGTAATACTTCTTACACACCTTTTCGAGGTTCTTTAAAAAACATTTCTGTATTAGAATACCAGTCCAAAGTGATAGTAAAAGTTAACACCTTGCTTTCTCCTAATCTTTAATGAATTTACTAGAAAACAAGATGCCAAAGCAGATTTGTAAATGTGTTTTTACCACCAAACACAGCTGTATTTCCTAAACTCTTTACCAACCAGTTAAATAATACTTCACTAAGGATATTCTATTCACTGTAGGCCAATCGTTACATTCTGAAAAAGGAATGGAAAGGAAATCCTGAATAATTTTCCCCATCATTACTTCTAGGTTATTGCTGATGGCCCTGCATACTGGTAGTACTTTCATGAAGAAAAGTTTGGAAATATCTGTCAAAATTTAAAATGCATGTATCTTTATGCCCCACAAATTACACCTCCAGGAATATACTATTTTTGAAAATATGCAAAATAATTCAGAGTTTTTCAGCAGTACAATTTACAAATTGTACAAATTGATCAGTGAAAGTGAGTCTCCACTTGTTACTTGTCAAATATGAGTAAAGGAGAGAAGCAATCCTAATGGTCACTAATAAATTACGGCACATCATTCTATCTGATAATAAAAACACATAAGGCTTTTTCATAATATTTATTGCTTACCATGTGCCAGATAATATACTAAAAAGTTCCCTATATGCATTAAATCATTTAACTTTCATAACAACCTTGTAAATTACTATTGTTATACCTGTTTTACAGATCAGAAAATGAGCATTTGGAGAGGTAAATTGTTTGAAATCACATAGTGCTAAAGTTGTCAGAATCAAAATGCAGTCACTAATGTTTAGAAAACAATGACAAATGGAGCTGAGGAAGGCCATAAAGAGAGTGCTCTCCTGCTTGTAAGTCTGATAACAAAGCTATCACAAAAACCACAATCACACAGAAAATACTTGTAAAAGGACATCTACCCAACAACTGGACATCTGCCTGTCCAAACTTAGACCAACGTCATCCTTCTTATTGTTCTTTGTAGCCAAGGATAATTATTTCATAACAATTACATAATACTTCTAATTTTTTCCTTTAAAAGCTTTTGAATTCCTTTACCTTCCTGAATATGTAGTTTGCCATGGCTCTTGTATTCCCATTGCGATGCTTTATTCTTAAATAAATTTTCTTTTAAAGAGACTCTCCCTCTTTGTTATTTATGTTGACAACAGCCAAAGGGTAGTGAACAGAATTTAAAACTAGAGTCTATCTTCAGAATCCACACAATATGTGATGATCTCTGAAATTTATCATCAAGTGCACAAAAGCAAGGTACAAGAGAATCTGTGTGCAGAATTGTGTATGTGCATGTAAATGTAAAATATTTCTGAAAAATAAAGTGCCAACATTGGTTGCCTCTGAGAAGAGGAAGCTGGATAGCCTGGGGACAGAGGCATATGGAAGATCTTTTCGTTATAATCCTTTTATAGTCTTTGAATTTTGAATCATATGTATGCAAAGAGGGACTTTATCATGATACTTGCATCTGAGGAATATATTCATGATAACAAAATTTACAAGAAATAGTAGTAAAACTTGAATTCACTGTATTAATTATATTGGAAGATGTATCTGACCTTAGAACTGACCACCAGTTATCAGAAATTGTTTTAGTGAGCAAAGAAGCAAAAGTAAATGAAATAGCCTGATTACTAAGGAACACAATTCCATAATGAGATTATAACTTGTCTGTCTTTACTTTCTTTACTCCTGGTATAATTATATCTTAAACAGCCACAGTAGGACTCTAACATGACTAATTGTCTTTCCCTGGTTTTGTTCTATACCTCATTGAGAATCATAACATTTTAGTTTCTCTTTGTCCAGATTCTAAGCATGCCAGGTAGATATCTGTCATAAAATTACGGAAATATCCATAAATGTAAATATTATGGAATCATAAAAATCATAAAAATTATGGAAAAATGTAAATATTTTATATTTGACTGAAAGATTTCTCAATATCTGGGAAACATAAAAGGCTAGAAAATCTTTGAAAGACTCCTTGTCTTTTATTTATGTTCATATGAGCAAGTTCCATTTCTGTACTCTTTTTCCAAATTTTGGGAAAGAACCCCCTTAGGGCCTATAATACTGAATTCCCAGATGATAGCCCCCCAAAATTTACCCAGTTATTAGAGAAGTTAGCATAGTTCAGACTCTCAAAAGTGTTGACCTGGAATCTTAACACCTGTTTAGACAAGAAGACTACAGGCTCAGAATTTTAAAAGATTTTGCCATTTATAAGAACTATGCTGCAAGAAGAAAGGAAAAGAGACAAGAAGACCAGCAGGCTTAACTGAGTAGATGAGCATAACCATACATTCAGTGGCTCACAGATCTTCCCGTTCCTCTCCAGGCAATAAAGGTAGGATCTAGATAGAGCTTTCAAACCCTGGTTTCTTAGTTTAAAAAAATTGCAAAGTTGAAGATCTAAGATCATCCTGAGGGTGACTTTTGTGAGGTCACCACAAAGAGAAAAATGCCATTTTGGCCACCGCTGTCACAGACAAATCAGCGAAACTCATTATACCAGTTTCTGCATGAGCAAAATAGGAGTCGAAATCAGCTCAATTTCATCAGGAAGTTGTTTAAATTGAATAAGACAAATGTGTAACAGGGATATAATTATGTACCATGCATTAAGGGAAAATGAATAATATAAAAATTACTGCAAATTACAATTAAGTCAGGAAAATGATTTTAGAGCCAGTAATTTTGCATCTGTATGACCTATTCAGCTAGCTTAAAGGAAATTAATTTATTAAATCATAAAATATTGAGCACTTTTTATATGGCAGACAGTATTCCATTATTGAGGATACACAACGAAAACAGTCTGGCAAAGTTCATGTTCTTGGGGTACTTTATGGTAGAAAATGAACCAGATTATGAAAAATAAGTTATTAGATTTCATAATATGTCATCATCTTGACAAGTGATTTGGATAAAATACACTGATAAAGAAGATGGGAATTGGAGATTGCAATTTTAAGAAGGGTTTACAAATAAGATCTCACTGAGTTGTCATTGGCATAAAGTGGCGAGAGAGTGTTGCTATGCAGGGGAAGCTATACCAGGCAGGAGCAAAGAGCACTAAGTACCAAAAACAAGCCCTTACTTAGCATGTTCTGGGAACAGCAAGAGAAGCCACTGTGGTTTGGACGAAGGAATCCATGAGGTGAGAAACTCTGAGCCTCATTGTCCGCCTCTTTTTCTCTTAGTCCAATTTAACTCCCATTTCTATAGCTGCTAAAAAAAAAAAAAAAGAAAAGAAAAAAGAAAAGAGAAAAGCACTATGAAATAAGAAAAAGAAGATGGTCTTGCCTCTGCTAGCATCTAGACTAGGAAAGTAAATGATATTCTGGTAAATCTAAAGGGGTGAATTCTAACAAAGGATTCTTGCCATTGGCTGTATCCCCAGCACAAAGACCAGTGCCCGTAACACACACTGGTGTTATTCACACTAGTGAATGACATGCCAACATATCTCTTATTACTGCTTCATGTAACACATAGCACACAGAGGATGTCTTTTGAGGGATTTTCTTATCCCTAATCATTTATAATGATTTTTACTTTTTCACATTTTATTCCATCTTGCAAACCCCAGAGCCCACAATTTTGATTAACACGATTTTTGAAGATACGTGCCAATTTCTTTAACAGGCCCATACAAAGACATAAATATTAATTTTCACTAAGGTATTATTTATGGTGGTGGAAAACAATGGGGATAGTCTTATTGGGCAACACTGACAGAGTAGACAAGTAAAATTCCTGTTTCTGGAGTTGTTCTGATTATTATTACCACATAACAAGCCAGCCCAAAACTTAGTAAAATAAAACAAACATGTTATATTCATGGATTCTGTGTTCAGGAATTAGATTGCTGTCTTTGCTCACTGGTTTCCAGTCACTGAGGGCTGGAATTATTGGGAGGCCTCTTTGGTCACATTAGCTGGTAATTGATGCTGTGTGTGGAGTGGGACATGTACCCAGAGCATATATGTCTGATCGGAGCTTCCTAACATTTGGTGGCCCCAGAGCGGTCAGGCTTGCCAAGTGATAGCACAGGATTCCAAAGGTGAGTCTTCCACCATATACTGCTGGAAGCTGTGACTTCCCATGTGAGAATAAAAGTAAAAATCTATATGATTGTAGTGTTGACAACTGTATAGTAGAGGATGATAGTGGGAGGGTATAAACAAGTGTGGCAGCAGGGATCTCACTGTTAGAAATGTTCCCAGAAAACCAAGATGAAACATACAAGATCATTTTGCAAAAGTTGTAGATTCCTGAGTATGATACATATTGTCCCAAGCATTGCAGGACTGCCAGCATCTCTGGTTCTGATCTATAAAAGCCAGTTGTGCCCCAGTCGTTGAAACAAGTAAAACATACACGCATTTTCAAAATACCCCTGTAGAGGGTAGCACGAGGTTGTTGAAAAACTACTGTTCTAAAATTTTCTAGTTAGAAGTTAGCACTTCAGGGGTGAAAATTTGCCACAAATGAAACTTATTAGGGAGCTCTTTCACCTGGCCCCATGGTGTAATGGTTAGCACTCTGGACTTTGAATCCAGCGATCCGAGTTCAAATCTCGGTGGGACCTGTTCTGATTTTGTCTCTTTTTTAGTAACTTCTCTCTGCAACCTTTTCTCTTAAAACTAGCATATTTCCTTGTAATCCACCCCGTCATGCATCCTAGTATCTGACCAGCAGTAATATCTTTGTCAGTCCTCAGAAGTTAAGCTCACCTGCCAAAGCAAGGCCATAATACAGAAGCCAACACTGCAAGGAACAGTACTCAATCCTGTGACCTGTGTTTAGGTGTGCATGGGGAGGGGCATTTCTCTCAGAAGTCTCTGCTTGGCTTGATCCTAGGAAGGAATACTGTATGTATGTGTATAAAAAAGAAACACCTGGGTTTTTTAAATTACACGATAAGTATTTATTGTGGGAAAATTTAAAAATACAAATCACTCCAAAGAAAGTCATCACTCAGACATTTGATATACATCCTTCAAAAACACCTGTTTTAAAAGAATGACCACATTACTCTATGGCTGGAAAAAGGTGTCTAAACTGAGAAGTGATGACTATTTGAGGGCAATAAACTTTGGAGTCATGCTATATTACTCTTTTTCATTGAGTGCTCTGAAGGGAATGGAATTCAAGCCCACACACGAGGAACACAATGGTCAGTCCACGTTATCCTATCAGAGTTGCAAACGTCTTAGTTTCTTATATTTACTTTTGGTAAAGCTCTGCAGTTTGATTAAGCTGATGTATGTGGTATATCATGATCTTTAAACTGCTGGCAGCAACCCATGAGTATGCAGCCCTTTCTGTCATCTTAAAGATTCTCACACAAGTCCATTCCTTGAGACAGCTTTTTTACGTTGTAATGATTGCTGCCCTAACCTCAATTCATCTCCAGCCCCATTTGTTACCATTATTGCCACACACATAGCCCAGAATTAGCTTCTAGTCACCAGCCACAGTAAAATTATTTCAACTTTTTTTATTTGTTCCCCTCTCTTCTCATTTTCCACTTGCAAAACATTTTTGCCCTCCCCTCTACCCTTATGAGATCTAGTTCTTTACTTATTTCTCAAATATTAACTTATACATTCCAGACCCTCTGACTGGGGCCTTCCCTGGGTTTCCTTTATCTGGGGTCAGGTGCCCCATCTGTGTCTCCTCAGTACTCTGAATCTCCTTCCCACACCACCTCATATTTTGATTTAATAAGCTCTCCCCTCCTGCTCTAGACTGCTAGTTCTCCTAGAGGAGGGAGGAACCAGTCCTTGCTTCTCACTTCTCAGTCCCACCATGCCTGGCTCATGTTAGGAGTTCAGAAATACTTCCTGAATCATAAACTTTCATCTAATCTGGCTTTGATTACCCCAGAACCTAGGATAGCTCATGTCCATGTTTGGTTCCAAATCTTTCTGCTCTGCTTCTTAGATTTATTTTCACTCTTTTTCCTCCACTGATCCCAAGTCTACATCCACTCTAAGAACAAGTTTTTGCCCAAGACTGGAGCAGAAGTTTCCCTGGAGATAAATTTTAACTATTACTCTCTTAATGATGCCATCCTCAGTAGCTAAAGTGAGGAAAAAGAAGTAGTATGTGATTGGAACATTATATTCTTCAAATTTTTTTTTTTTTTTTTTTTTTGCAGTTTTTGGCCAGGGCTGGGTTTGGACCCACCACCTCTGACATATGGGGCTGGCGCCCTACTCCTTTGAGCCACAGGTGCACCCTCTATTCTTCACATTTTTAATAAGCATTCACTTCACAAGAAAGGCCCCATTTACAATATCCTTGACCTGTGGTTGTTGAGATCACTTCAGCCTAGGTTTGGTTATCTATTAGTTGTAGGGAGCCCAGGTCCTGTCACAGACTTAGCCCCTGGAAGGCACTAATTACACGTTTGTGATTAATCTGCTGCACAGTAAGCAAGGATGTAGGCAGAGGTGCTCCCATATCCTTCCCGAGAGTGCAGGAAGGAAGTTCACACTTTTTCTGTCCTCAGTAAGTTTTCACATGCTGCTGGTATCACAGATGGCCTGAGGGTGAGAGTCTGGCCTGAGCACAAGACGTGGCCCTGGAGAAGCACACATGTATTCCCTCTACTAACCCGGGAGCCACTGCTGAAGCCACTGGAAAAAGGTGGCTTCATTCTGCCTGTGACGCACTTTGTAAACCTATCAGGAACCTTCTCAAGGAGAAAGCCATTAGAGCTATTTTCCTTTTTGGCATCGGAAAACGTGATTGAACTAATGTATTCATGACTGGCTGGTTATGTTCAGAGACAAGAAATCGGGGCTTTCCTGACTCAGGTTAGAAATCATCCCTTTTTAAAGGATCTTTTGTCTCTAGTGGGGTTTAAAGTTTGGAATCTCTCGTGCAGGAGTTTTACCCTCTCTTCTATTTCTTTTGTGCAAACAAGGGACTGTCCTTAACCATCCTCGATCTGTTGTAGGCTCGAGGAAAATTTCTAATCTAGCTTTCCAGAAAATACTGAATTGACTTTATCCAGGGACAGCCATTTGCAAAAATTCCATTGCAAAGGAATCTGACAAGAAGCCTCTTACAAGCCTGTTTCTTACAGGAAGAGTTACCGGGTTGCGGTTTTGTTAATTTGTTCGTGCTGTGGTTATTTGTTCATGGTCGGTGAGGTGGTGGTTGGCTTGTTTCTGTTTTTTGCGGGGAGGTAGTACTCTTTGTTATCCACAGGAGGGCGCGCGCGGTCATCGAAGCCGACTGCGGCGTTTCTTCTTTAAAATCCGAAGTCCTGGAAGACCGCGGCAAACCCGGAAATGAGGAAATTCAGTTTCCACTAAGCACACTCTAACTGGACAGGCATCGAATTCCGCGAAACTGCTTGGATCAAAGCTGGACTCCCCTCTATCACCAAGGAAATTGCTGAGGCGCTCACTTCTACATTTGTGCTGTCCAGGCAACGACAAATATTGTCGCTTTTCCAGGCAAGTAAAAGACGGCAAGAGCAGTTGCGTGAAGATGGAATTCAGAACGTTTGGAGACCGGTTACAGAAAGCTGGGGGCGGGGCATTTTTCACAGTAGGGGCTCCTGTTCTATGTTGGAATTTTTTATGTTCATTTGGAGTCTCCCTTGAGTATATTTCCGGTTGGTGAAGGAGCAGTAGGACTGCGGGACAAGTGAACTTGTTTCAGCTTTCGTCAGACATCAACGTCTCCCTTGTGACTTTGCTAAAGTCTTCCCAGGTGTCGCCTCCAAAGCGCCAGATACTGAAAGAAGCAAGCTGACTCCATTTTGTTAAAACTCATTTTGTTCCGCAGCCTTTCGCAGCTACACATCAAAGGTTAATTTAAGGCTGCATACCAAAGACTCAATTTATACCCGAATACCAAAGATGATATGCAGCCTGCATCCTCCCCACCTGCGGCTCCAGTATGTCCGCCCCAAGCGATCAGGGTGCCTAACCCAGGCCATCCCGGTCGTAAATATTTCCCCAGGCTCCTGTGCCCCTTTTATCAGCTCTCCCCTGCAGTTCGCGCTCAACACCCCCTCCCTTTGTTCCTTTCTGTACCCTTAAAACTGCGCTTCCCTCTGCGGGCGAGGCTTTTTTGCTATCCTGTCTTGTCAGGAACGGAAAGCCTTGGTTACCCAATAATTTTTTTTTTTGCCTCTTGCTTTTGCATCGGACTTGGTTAATGGGTGATTTGAGGAAGGGACCCCACGATTGAGGCACAACAATACCATCCTAGTAAACGACGGTTTTTGTGAAAGTATTAGGCTCTGGTAACGGCACAGGGTGAAAGATCTCAGGTCTTTAAACATTCCTCCCCTGTAAAATAATGCTAAAGGTCCCCATCTTACAGGTTTGTTGTGAGCCTTAGATGAGGTAACAATACGAAACGCTTGTCACAAAACCTGGCACACGTTTAGGGCTCAGTTTTGTTCAGTGACATTCCCCCAGTGAAGAAATAGAGGCCTGGCGCACCAAATTTCTGAACCCCTTGGAGGAAAGGTCTGGGGACGGGTGCTGAAATTAGGAAGTCAGTGCTTTCCTAAGTTAAGACTAGGTGTAAAGGATGTTGGGTGCAGCCATACCGGGTAAACATCCATGACTTTTTCTTCCCAGAGAGGAAAACCAGAATGCGCATTTACTTGTCCCACAACCAAATCAGGGACTTATACAGAAAGAACTAGGTCATTAAAGTGTGAGACAAGGTAGCAAGGGACCCTATAGTGTAATGGTCAGCACTCTGAACTCTAAATCCACCTAAGTTCAAATCGTAGCGACACCTGAAGCTGACCCCTTTATTTTGACTCCTATGACCTCTCCACAAAATTACTGTCATTTAGCTGTTTATTCATACTTTTTTTGTTTCTTCTTTAAGAAATTCCTTCCCCCTAGACACACACAAGCACATGAGCTAAATGGCAGGGAGAAAGACCTATTAAGTGATACATTTTAAACACAATTTTATTTTTCATATACTGTATAAGTAGCTATC
>CAUYON010106275.1:0-12665 GCA_963573935.1 Arctocebus calabarensis | reverse complement strand
AAAGGGTAACCTCCCAACTCTTAGTCCCAAGGTCCCTTTGTCACAGTCAATGAGGTCATAAGGCCAGACACTCAATCCTCCATTCAACAAACCAAACAGTATTTTTTTCTTTTTTGAGACAGAGTCTCACTATGTTGCCCTGGATAGAATGCTGTGGCATCACAGCTCACAGAAACCTCCAACTCTTGGGCTTAAGGGATTCTCTTGCCTCAGCCTTCCAAGTCACTAGGAATACCAGCACCCTCTACAATGCCTGGCTATTTTTTGTTGTAGTTGTCACTGTTGTTTAGCAGGCCAGGGCCAGATTCGAACCTGCCGGCCCTGGTGTATGTGGCTGGTGCCCTACTCGCTGAGCTACAGGCACCAGGCCAAAGAAAATGTTTTGTTTTCAAAGATAAAGCTCTGAAGAGTAAAAGGAGGAGAGGGTGAGATCAAACACATGCGTTTGCTGGTTGTAACCTTACACTCTGCTTTACCTTCCTGCTAGGACCAGGCTCACCCAAACTCATCCATCCCCAAGCTGTGGGATTTGACCTTCCAGGAGAAAGCAGCCAGAGTCTCGGCTGATTTGGAAAACCATATTTCCTGAATTGCAACTTCACCACTCTGACATATTGGGTCCTCGTCATTGTTGATGGAAAAGCCCCAAGTGCTGGAGTAGCAACTCCGGCTCCAGCCCAGAGCACAGTGTGGGACTTCAGCTTCTCAGGAGACTTGGTTTCTTTGCAGTGTGGTGTTGACTTCCCAAACAGCAGGAGCTGGCAGAGCTGCTAGAGCTCAGAAGCCAGAATTCCACTGTGGAGTCTGAGGGATCCTATGGCAGAGGGCTTTACCCTTCATGGTTTCTTAATAAGAGGGCAAAAGACATGAGGCCTCAACTCATCTCCCTTTAACAGGTACACAGTAATAATTTACAAAATCAGCACAGATCAGAAGACGTGGTAATACCAGCCTCTGTCCTGTCCTCCCAGAGAGCTACAAACTGGCTGTGAGGATCTGACTCTTTCATTTATTCATTCAACAAAATTTGCTGAGCCTCTGCAACAACTTGTACCCTGTGCCAGGTTTGGGAAACATAAAGGCATCTATAATGTAATATAATATGTGTGCTGAAGGCTCACAGCCTATGAATTAAGCGAGCTTGAGAAGAGATCCAGTACAGTATTATCTACAGGGTCTGACAGTAGAGGAGTGAACGCCAAGTGCCAGGAACAAAGAGGCGCAACTCACTTATGACAAGCTGCCATTGCTAGTAGGCTTGGGACAGGAGGATCGTTTCTACCCTCCTGAGGCTACCCTTGTAGCTGGGATAACAAGCAGTTAGGGGCTCGGTGCCTGTGGCTCAATGGGCTAAGGTGCCAGCCCTGTACACCTGAACTGGCGGGTTCGAATCCAGCCCCGGCCCACCAAACAACAAGATGGCTGCAACCAAAAAAATGGCCGGGCATTGTGGTGGGCGCCTATAGTCCCAGCTACTTGGGAGGTGGAGGTAAGAGACTTGCTTGAGCCCAGGAATTGGAGGTTGCTGTGAGCTGTGATGCCACAGCACTCTATCCAGGGTGACAGCTTGAGACTCTATCTCAAAAAAAAAAAAAAAAAAATAGCAGTTAGGACCTCACAGCTCACACTATCCAGAAAACAAGCCAGTCGGAATCAGCAAAATCTGCACGGAGCATTTTTCCCAGGAAATTCCATTTTATAACTGGAAAATACATATGACAATTCAAACAAATTCCCAGAACTGTTTCCCAGTAGGAATTTCATAAGCACAACACTGGAGCAGGGATTTGGGGAGTAGTGGAAAGTATTCACTATATCATGATATCTAGTTGTATTTATCATATCAGCGTCTTAATCTCTGTGTAACCAGAATTTCTCTACGCAGTTGTACTTTGGATTACCTTAAGCCTGTTTTAAAAAATACCAAGGTTGGGCGGCGCCTGTGGCTCAAAGGAGTAGGGCACCAGCCCCATTGCCAGAAGTGGCGGATTCAAACCCAGCCCTGGCCGAAAACTGCAAAAAAAAAAAAAAAAACCAAGTTCAGGCTCCATCCAGGCCACTTGGATTAGAATCTCTGTAGCACAGACATCGATCATATTTTGGAATTTCCTTGGATTTTTCTAAGCTGGAGTTGAGAACACAAGTGAAATCCTTAGCAATCAATGCATAGTAATCCTTTAAAAATGTTTACTTCGTGGATTGTTCATTAGTATGTTGTTAATTAAATAGGACCTAGGACTTTCTCAGTTCTTTCGTGAATAACCAAAGAGATGTCTAATTGCTTATTCTAAGTGCAGATCAATTTAGCACAGGTACTGAGTACCCAAAGTAATCTATTTAGTTTATTATGAAAATTTATGAGCATCGCACACATATAAATACCACAGAAACCTAAAGTATATATTGTAGCTTATGTTAAATTTGCTGTCCAAGGAGGAAGAAGGAAGTTCTTTCACATTTACTGTCCACATTTTGTGAGCTAAATACTTTATGTACATTATCTTTTTTAACAGGTAGATTAACCTACCACAGTATTTTTGAAACATTAAAATATGAAATCACTTTACTAGGTCACAACCAATATTTCTTAAATAAGAAGTGATAGGAAAAGAATAAAAATATGAATGCATCAAATGCAGTAAGGAGGCACATTTTCTGAAAACATCATTTTAGTTATACCTGTGTGGCCATATGTATGTATCTAGCACATTGCATCATGATAATGAATTGTATTTCTTATTCCAGGTTGCTGCTAAAATATTTGAGAACCACCACCCACAGACACAGTTCTTATTAAATCTAATTTACAAATGGATAAACCGAGGCACAGAGATTTTAAATAACCTACCTAAGGTCACATAGCTAGCAAGTGGCATATCCATTTGATTACCAATATACTCTCCCCTGGAGAAAGCAAGCCTTATTGATAAATAAATAAAAGGTATCTACAGAGAAGAGACCCACATATGTTAATAATCACTGTTTTTTCAATAACACTATTTTAACGACAGTATGGCAAGTCTCTAATTTTATTGTTGAGGCTTAACATTTTCCAGACTTCCTCCCTGATTTATTAACTGTCACAACCCTAGCCACAGTTTGAACTCCAGCTAAGTTTTCTTTTCACTTTCATCACTTCTGAGCATGGTTGGAACTCCCATGCTGTGGGTTTCATTTGTAGTGATTTCTCTCCTTTGTTATCACAGGCACATCCTTTGCCCTAGAAGAAGCTAAGCTTCCTCCCTGACTTCCCCCACCTTCAAGTAAGAGGCAGCCTTCCCGAAGCTAAGCCCCACCAACACAGGGACCCATGTGGTGGTCCTGACAGACCCTGGGAGCAGAGTGGACAGATTTGCACACGATCTGCACCTGGACAAACAGGACTCAAACCTGCCAGTTCCAAGGGCAATATTACTCTTCTTGGGTTATTTTCCTGGCTGCATTCTAGGCCACCCAACAAAGAAATTCCTTCCAAGCTCAGTGCATGTAAAACCCCAAGATGCCTCTCATGAGCAGGACAGACTTCAGAGTGGTTTGGACAATTTGGAAATATCACTAATGTGATAGGTTAGTGGCTTTATATGTTTTTCTTCTTGAGACTCCTGTTTCTTCAAGACCCACAGATTTTTTTTTATACTCTATTGGATCATAGCCCTGATCTTGTCCACAATCTCCTTCTGCGTAATGAGAAATGATCAAGCAAAAGTACCCAAGCCCACAAAGTTGGAAGGAAAAGCCTCCACAGGCCATTCCCACCCCAATTCTCACAAAGCCAATGAGGTTTCCACCTGGGAGTGGCTGTTATTTTGGTGGGATCTGGAGAACAGTTCTATTGGCAGAACTCCCTCTAAGAAGTTGAACTGGCAGTCCATGCTTTTGGGGTAGAGGGAGAAGTCCCACGGCCCTCTAGGCTGGAGAGAAGGCAGTGACAGTAGTCTTGCCCTCTCTAGGGAGACAGCGGCTTTGTTTAAGAGAAGACAAAACTAGCTGCATAATTGTAGTCTAGTGCAAAAAAAAAAAAAACAATGACTTATCTTGTTGAAAAATGGTGACAGCAGAACATTAAACCAAACATGAGACCCTGTGAGACCACATACCCATGAAGACCGCCCTAAGACGAGATTGCATTTTTAGGACCGACATTGTCCCTGTCACCTAGAAAGAGCGTCATTTAACAAAATGAATCCTTCTTCTAATCCCATCCTCTGTAACCATATGTGCAGATTTTTACATAGACACTCTAATATTCATGTTTTGATATGATTCTACAAGTAACAGTTAACTAGAATGTACTACATACCAGGCCCTGGACTAATTATTTTGCATTCATTATCTTACTTAATCCTTACAAAATCCTGAGGAAGTTAAGAGGCACCGTCTTTCCCATTTTACAGATGGAGATACTGAGGCTTAGAGAGAATATCTTATTTGACACAATTTATCCACTAAAACAGTGGCACTCAGTCTGAAAGTGAAATGGGACTGGCAGGACACAGGAGAGGCACTTACCACAGGAAAATTTAAGAGGTCTCGAAAACACTCCATAATCAAAATAAATGGTTCTTCAATACAATGTTTTAATGAAAGGATTTATTTTGAGATAATTGTTGATTCACATGCAATTGTAAGGATAATACACCAGGTGCCTTTTACTCAGTTTCTTCCATTACTAACATTTTACAAAGCATCACAACTAGGTCATTGATATTAAGACAGTCAAGATACAGAACATTTCCATTCCCAAAAAGATCATTCATGGTGCCCTTCTATAAACACCCCCATCTTTGTTTCATCTATGGTCCAAAACATGTCCAGAGCTTCACTTCCTATCTGCAAAATTTGAAGGAATATGTGGTAGGTCCATTTCTTGATACATCTTGTATCTATGGTATTATTTCTACTTCTGGTAATAAGGTTTATATTTATTTTACAATAAAAGCCATTGGAAAACCTTGTGTTAGTAGGAGAAAGTTGTCAGAGTGACATTTCCTTCTCTTGATTTCTCCTCTAGCACCACAGAACACTGTCACTGCCCCCAATAAATTCTATAAATGCTGCTATAGATGCTGCTCTGACCTTTCATAGCAGACACTGTCAGTTGCCTACCCAATAGATCATACATTTGTGCCCCTGCCATTGCTCTGTCCTGGGGACAGAATCCTCCTTTCATTGTATTCATCCTACTGTGAGCATGCTGTTTCTAGGAAGATAGGCACCATCTTCCAGTCTTGAAAGCACATTTTTATTTATCTAAGAGCCAATAACATGAACCTGTTTTCTTTGCTCCTAGTGTTGGCATGGATGTAAAATTCAGGCCAATGAAATGTGAGAACTGATTTCAGGAACCCTTGTAACCTTTTTGTCACTCTCAAGATGAAGCCGATACACAGAGGAGGGCAGAATCAAAAGGATTGCAGGGAAACAAACATGGAGCCCAGTTAACCAGTGCCTACAGTGGCCCTCCCTCTGGACTTGTATTAGTTGAGAAAATCAATGCCCTTATTATTTAATCTGATTGGATTTTGAGTTTTCAGTCACTTGTAGCCAAAAAGCTTCTAATCCTATACACTTAATCAGAACCTAATAACTTACCTAAGATTTAGACACAGGCACAGAGGAAATTATGCCCTGTTATTTACTGTGGAACAGTAAAGTATATATGATGCTAAGGTCCATATTGCCTATTACTCATATTTATGTTACCAATTATATATCTGAAGATCATTTTAAAGTCATTCTTTTTAAACTTCCCTTAGTTTTCCCTCTGGGTGTTAATCAAGGTTGGACATTTCCCTGGATGGCAGCAGTTTGAAAACTACACATTCTTAGTAGAATGGGAATCACAGAAGTTCCAGATATAAGTCCCCACAGGTGATTTATGTAGAATGAAAAGGGGCCTCATAGGTAATCAACAAAATGATACCACATTACACTGGCTTCACCCCTCTCTGCCCATTTAATTACAAACATATGGAAGGACAAATTAGCTGAATCTCTGGAGCGAGCCATGCAGGGACAGAGCCCAAACTGGAGAGATACCAGATTTACCTGACAAGGCCATATTTCCCTGCACATTTTGGCTATTCAAATTTATCTACCTCATAGTGCAAGAAACTGCCATGCAGACAGTGGGATCATTGGTTTTCAAAACCTGTGAAGCTGTTTGTTTTCAATCTGTCTTCCTGGACCATCCTTACCTATTTCTTCTACAACTATAAACTTTAATTGCAAATCAATCAACACAGGCTTTGACAACTCTCACCAAAATTTAAAAAGAGAACTAGAACAGTTACTAGAAGAATGCTTCATAAGCATCCATTGTCATGCAAGCCACGTGGGATATTGTTATAATACAGATTATAATTCACCATGTCCTGGATGGGGTCTGAGTTCTTTGCAGTTTTGTTTGTTTGTTTGTTTTTTGAGATAGAGTCTCACTTTATCGCCCTGGGTAGAGTGCTGTGGCATCACACAGCTCACAGCAACCTCCAACTCCTGGGCTTAGGCAATTCTCTTGCCTCAGTCTCCTGAGTAGCTGGGACTACAGGCACCTACCACAACACTCGGCTATTTTTTTGTAACAGTTTGGCCGGGCCGGGTTTGAACCTGCCACCTTCGGTATATAGGGCTGGCGCCCTACCCAATGAACTACAGGTGCTGCCCTCTCTGCAGTTCTAACAAGCTCCCAGGTGTTGCTGATGCTGTTGGTCTGAGGACCACACTCTGAGAAATAGAGACCCAGTTCTCCAGCACCTGTGATTGAATTCTCGAAGACTAAATTCAGGTCATGATGAAACTGGGTCTTGCTTTTTATTAAGGAGCTTGATTGACTTGGTTGAATAGTCCCTCTTCAATGAATGAACTGTGAGGGGAAAGAAAATTCAAGCCACAGTGGGAGAGTGGGAGAAGAATGTGTAGAGGCGGTAAGTCCCAGCACTTTTAGAATCCCTAGCTTCAGTGGCTTCTGAAGTTGTCCTAAATTATTCTTCAAACCTTCATCAGACTACCACAGCCAAAAACTCCCTCTCTTTATTTAACCAGCTTGAACTGGACTTATTTTCCTTTATTTATTTTTTTGAGACAGAGTCTCACTCAGTCACCCTGCGGTTAATTGCTATGGCATCATAGCTCACAGCAACCTCAAACTCTTGGGCTCAAATGATCCTCTTGCCTCAGCCTCCCAAGTAGCTAGAACTACAGGAGCCTGCCACAATGTCCAGCTATTTTTTTCAGAGGTGGGGTTTTGCTCTTGCTCAGGCTGGTCTTGAATTACTGAACTCAAGTGATACATCTACCTTAGCTTCCCAGAATGCTAGGATTATAGGCATGAGCTACTGTGCCTGGCCATTGGGCTGGGCTTGTGTCACTTAGAACCAAGATTCCTAAATTGTAATATGTCCCAAGAGAAGGATTATGCCACTGCCAAAAAGCATGGGTTTTTTTGTTGTTGTTTTTTTTTTTGAGACGGAGTCTCAAGCTATTGCCCTGGGTAGAGTACCCTTGTGTCACAGCTCACAGTAACCTCAAACTCTTGGGCTTAAACGATCCTCTTGCCTCATTCCCCCAGAGTAGCTAGGACTACAGGCACCCACCACAATGCCTGGCTTTTTGTTGTTGTTGTTGCCGTTGTCATTGTCGTTTTAGCTGGCCCGGGATGGGTTCAAACCTGCCAGCCTCGGTGTATGTAACTGGCACCTCTGAGCCTCGGGCACTGTCTCCCAAAAAGCATTATTTAAAAAAATGTATTGAGATGGATAAGACAAAGTTAAGTGAGGCAATTACAAATGTATATATACAGAATAGTCTGAATTATATAAGCATTTGAGAAATTGTTAACTCAATACTCAAAAATGTATATAGTACTTTTGATAGGTTGAATAATGGCTTCCCAATATTCCCATGCCCTAATCCCTGGAACATCTGAATGTTACTTCATATAGCAATGAAGACTTTGCCATGTAATTACATTAAAGATCTCTCATTGGAGAGGTTATCTTGGGTTATCTAGTTTGGCCTTACAAGGGGAACTCAGGAAGAGACAGAATCAGAGGAAAAGGGACAAGATGACAGAAGCAAAATCGAAGTGATATGCTTTGAAAATGGGGCAAAGAGGTTATAAACCTAAGAATGTGAGTGCCTGGGAGAATCTAAATATCAAAAGTCTTAGAACTCTGAACACTGCTCATGAAACAACCAATAAGGCTGAAGTGTCTGACCTTCCCAATCCCAGGTTGGTATCACTGACACCTCTGAGCTCTCACAGTCATCTGCGTACATTTGTTCTGTCATGTTTATCCCATCCTGTTGTGATTGTTTATGTAGCCATCTCCGCAGCTAGATTTTAATTTGCTCTAAGGAAGGAGCTGTGTCTTATTCTTCTTTGATTTCCTAAACTAAAACAGTGTCTGGCACAGACCTTTAATAAATGTTCGCTGAATTAAATTAAACTGAATTCTGACCTTAGCAACAGAACCCAAGATAATAAAAATTCAATTTTCTTGATTCTATCTTCAAAGAACTTACTAAAGTGGAATGATGTGACATCTTGACCAACTCTTCCCCAGGCTTTGGGCTAAGAAGATCTCTTCCAGGGGAAACCTATCTTTCTCTGAGTTTAGATTTCAAAGGGTAAAATTCAGACAGTGTCCTGGAATTTCAAATGTGTTCATGATGAGTGACGGCCCCAATTAAGCCCCTTAGTAGCTCTTCCCAAGGGTTGATTCAAGCCAGGCCAGTACTGGTTGATGTCAGCTCTATCCCTTCCTCCTCAAAATGCTTTGCTAAACATGGGTTGAGGTACAAAACACAATCCATTAGTGATCCTGAGTGTTTCTTTATGATGTACCTGTTGTCCGTGTGTATGTCTTCTTTTGAGAAATGTCTGTTTGGGTCCTTTGCCTATTTTTTGATGAGGCTATTTGTTTTCTTGCTATTGAGTTGATGAGTTCCTTATGTATTTTGGATGTTAACTCCTTATCAGAAAATATGCTTTGCATACATTTTCTCCCATTCCACAGGTTGTCTTTTTACTCTGCAGACTGTTACTTTTAATGTGCAGGAGCTCTTAGGTTGTCTCCACCCCATTTGTCTATTTTTGCTTTGGTTGCCTGGGCTTTCAGGATCATATTCAAAAAGTCATTGCTCAGCCAATTTGCTAATCATCTTATATGTACTATCTCAATTATGATTTTATCCACAGTTTCACATGGGTACTAAGTTCTCCTTTCTTCATGTCATTAACTTCCTATGGGGTCTGCTTTTCTTCTAACCACCAACTAACTCATTCTCTTTCAGCTATTTTGGGTTGAGTTGTGGATTCTCAAAATTCCTATATTGGCCGGGCACAGTGGCTCATGCCTGTAATTCCAACATTTTGGGAAGTCAAAGTGCCTTGCTTGAGGCAGCAATTCAAGACTAGCCTGGGCAGCATAGTGAGACCACATCTCTTCAAAAAAATTAAAAATCAACCAAGCACCAGTATGTCATTCCAACTACTTGAGAGGCTGAGGTAGAAGATTGAGCCTAAGAATTCAAGGATGCAATGAGCTATGATTGTACCACTAACTTCCAGCCTGCAAAGATGGTCATCTACAAATACCAAAGAGGGTGATGTCAGAAGGAACCAACCCTTAGCCCAGGCTTGGTGGCTCATGCCTGTAATCCTAGCACTCTGGAAGGCCAAGGAGAGTGGATCTCATGAGCTCAGGAGTTTGAGACCAGCCTGAGCAAGAGTGAGACCCCATTTCTACTAAAACAAAAACATAAAAACCAGTCAGGCATTGTGGTGGCACTTGTACTCCCAGCAACCCAGGAGTCTGAGGCAAGAGGATCATTTGAACTCAGGAGTTTGAGGTTACTGTGAGTTGTGATGGTGCCATGGCACTCTACCCAGGGCAACACAATGAGACTCTGTCTCAAAAAAAAAGAAAAAAAGAAACCAACCATGTTGATACCTTGCTCTTAGACTTCTGGTTTCCAGGACTATGAGAAAATAAATTTCTGTTGTTTAAGCCACTCAGTTTCTGGTATTTGTTGTGGGAACCCTAGCACTATCTTTTTCATGTGTTGGAAACTTAATCCTCAATGCCATTGTGTTGAGAGGTGGGTTCTTGAAGAGGCAATTAGGTATGAGGACTCTGCCTTCCCAAAAGGATAAATGTCATTATCTGAGAGTGAGTTACTTATTGCAGGAGTGAGTTTCTTACAAAATGATGAGCTCAGGCCAGGTATGGCAACTCACACCTATAATCCTAGCACTCTGGGAGGCTGAGGCCTGATGATCACTCAAGATCAGGAGTTAGAGACCAGCCTGAGTAAGAGCAAGACCTCATCTTTCTTAAAAACACAAAAATTGACTTAAATCTCAGGGAAGGGGCCTTGGACTTGCACTCCTCCTCTCCACCCCTGTAGGGTTGCATAGACCAATCCAGTGCCACTGGTGACATGTGCTTGTGTGTGTATACACAGACATATATATGAGATACACAGATGATTACTTCCATATGATACATACATCACTGCCTGAGCTCAGGCTACTGTAACAAATACCAGAAACATAACTACCTGCCAAAGACCCCATCTCCAAATACTATCAGACTGGGGGTTAGGGTTTCAACACATGAACTTTGGGAAGGGACACAATTCAATTTAAGTAACAATGTACTGAACAAATTCATCTAAAAGTTGTGGATAGACTAACATAGCACGGTTATCTGAACCTTACTCTGATTTCTATTACATTAGCTCCTTGGGAAATATTTTTAGTCACCAAGAACAATTTATGTCTTCCAACAGGCTTAGAATGAACTGTTCGTGAGAACAAACAAATGACCCCCTCCCTGGAAGTAAATTTAACTTTTTTTCTTTTCTGAACTTCTGGAAAATTGAAATGATTTACGAATACATTTCTCTTGTCCCTAGTGAAGAGGGGTTCCCCATCCACACCCTCCATGCCCCACAGGATTAATGTGGAAGTGCTAGGACTGTCTGCTGAGTGTAAATGTGATTCTTCTCTGCACACTACATGTGTCACCCTTCAGGGGTACTGAGTGGTGTCAGCCCACAACCTGTCTACCTCTGGGGTAGGCTACAGCTGATAGAAGACTCCCCATTTCAACTATCTTAAGGTGTACAGTCCAGTGTCTAGTTCACTCACACTGTTAGGCAACCATCACAACCATCCATCTCTAGAATCTTCTCATCTTCCCAAACTGAAACTGTCCCCATTCAACAGGACTCTCCAACCCCTCTTTCCCACCCCGTCTAGCAATCCCCATTCTTTCTGTCTCTACAGTCTGACTCCTCTAAGTTTCTCCTCTGAGCAGAATCCCACAGTATGTCTCCTCCTGTGACTGGCTGACTTCACGGAGGACAGTGACCTCCAGCTTCATCCATGTTGCAACCTGAGTCAGGATTTCCTTCCTTTTACAGGCTGAATAATACTCCATTATATGTACTGTGTTTATCTATTCGTTTCTCTACCATCTAATTTTGTAAATAAAGTTGTTTGGGGGGGGAACACAAAAATTAGCCAGGCATTGTGGCAGGTGCCTATAACTCCCAGCTACTCTGGAGGCTGAGGTGGGAGGATACCCTAAACCCAGGAGTTTGAGGTTGCTGTGAGCTAGTCTGATACCACAACACTCTAGCATGTCTACCCCAGGATGACAGAGTGTGACTCTGCCTAAAAAAAAAAAAAAGAGTTCCGGCTCGGCACCTGTGGCTCAACAGGCTAAGACTCCAGCCACGTACACCTGAGCTGGCAGGTTCGAATCCAGCCCAGGCCCGCCAAACAACAATGACGGCTGCAACCAAAAAAAAAAAAAAAAAATGGCCCGGCATTGTGGCGGGCACCTGTAGTCCCAGCTACTTGGAAGGTGGAGTCAAGAGACTTGCTTGAGCCCAGGAATTGGAGGTTGCTGTGAGCTGTGATGCCACAGTACTCTATCCAAGGTGACAGCTTGAGGCTCTGTCTCAAAAAAAAAAAAAAATGAGTTCCGCTCCCTTCCCTCCATTTTTCCTGTGCTCTCTCACTATGTGACACCTTCTATTACATTATGGCACAGTAAGAAGGCCCTCATAAAATACTGCCCTTTAAACTTGGATTTCCCAGCCTCTACAACTGTAGGAAACAAACCTACAGTCTTCATAAATTACCCAGTCTCAGGTATTCTGTTATCACAACACAAAACAGATACCTCAAAAACTAATGCTTCTAGTCAAATTCTAATAAGAGAGAACTAGACAGGTCCAAGTTAATGATCATGGTCACTGGTGAGAGAAGCTCTCAGATCAGGCCCTTATCATCTGATATACAGATGAGCTCATTTGATGAGATGCCCACCCTGTGGCCAATTAGCTTTATCCAGGGGAAGGGGAAGAGGAAGAAAGGGACTCATGTTGACACAATGGCAATTTTTTTTTTTTTTTTTGAGACAGAGCCTCAAGCTGTCACCCTGGATAGAGTGCTGTGGCATCACACTCACAGCAACCTCCAACTCCTGGGCTCAAGCGAGTCTACTGCCTCCGCCTCCCAAGTAGCTGGGACTACAGGTGCCTGCCACAACGCCCGGCCATTTTTTGGTTGCAGCCATCATTGTTGTTTGGCGGGCCTGGGCTGGATTCGAACCCACCAGCTCAGGTGTACGTGGCTGGCGCCTTAGCCC
>CAUYON010106271.1:0-13552 GCA_963573935.1 Arctocebus calabarensis | reverse complement strand
ATCAGAAATCTTTCTTCCTAGACACTTTTTTTGTTTTTTTTTTTGGAGACAGAGCCTCAAGCTGTCACCCTGGATAGAGTGCCGTGGCATCACAGCTCACAGCAACCTCCAATTCCTGGGCTCAAGCGAGTCTCTTGCCTCTGCCTCCCAAGTAGCTGGGACTATAGGCACCCGCCATAACGCCCGGCCATTTTTGGTTGCAGCCATCATTGTTGTTTAGCAGGCCCGGGCTGGATTCGAACCTGCCAGCTCAGGTGTACATGGCTGGCGCCTTAGCCTGTTGAGCCGCAGGTGCCAAGCCTTAGTCCCTTTTTTATCTTTGGGATTCTTTGTCCTGTGGCTGCCTTCCCTCCTGCTCTAAAAGCCCCAAGATGGGAAAGTTCCCATCAGAATTGTTCTCTGTATCCCCAAGGTCCAGCACAGTGCTTGACAGTCAATATTTGTTCTACCAAGGAACCATGAGCTTCTCTCTGAAGGCTTCGTCTGCTCAGCTCCACGTGGACAGGTCAGTTTATCAACTGCCTGGCCAGGCTGTGGGCAGAGGTCAGAAGACAGACAGTTGGTTTTTTTTTTTTTTTTTTTTTTGAGACAGAGCCTCAAGCTGTTACCCTGGATAGAGTGCTTTGGCATCACAGCTCACAGCCACCCTTGGTATATATATGGGGCTGGTGCCCACTGAGCCACAGGTGCCGCCCCCAGCCAATTGGGTCTTTGCAGAAGGGAACAGGAAGGGGCCTGGGCTTGGAAGCCAAGAACTGCGGCAGGAGAGGGACACACCTGTTTTGTGCAGCTCAGGCAGGAAACGCAGGAAGATGGGGCGGGCATACAAGGGCAGCTCCTTCTCCAAGACCTGTGCAAAGTGCTCCAGGTCACAGTTGTCAGTAGCATTGGCCACAGCAGCCATTCCAGCCCGACCCTCAGCTCCTAGGGGCAGTAAGGTAGAAAGTGAGTGCCTGGAGGTTCCCCCAAGTGATGCCTCTACACACACTTCTCCCCACACATACCTGGCACCTCGACGCCATACACTGCCACGTCAGCCATGTCCAACAGGCGGCTGAGTGTACCCTCCACCTCAGTGGTGGACACGTTCTCGCCTTTCCAGCGGAATGTGTCTCCTGTACGGTCTCGGAAGTATAGGTAGCCCAGCTCGTCCATCACCAGCACATCGCCTGGCAGGAGGGTTTTATGAGGCAAAGCCTGGGCCAGGTGACCTTGAGCCAGGCAGGCTTTGCTGGAGCCCAAGACTTGTATTACCCTAAGGGCTGGGGTGGGGGAGGCCTGGGGAGATATTCTCTGAAGGTGAGGGAAGGTCCCTATGCCTCTCCACCCCCTTGGGAAGGGGCTGTGAAGGGCTGGGAACCCACCCACCAGTGAGGTAGGCCTGGTCCCCTTTCTTGAAGACATCCTTGGCAATCTTCTTATTGTTGGCGCCCTGGTTGAGGTAGCCATCGAAGCGGCGCAGGGGGTCTTTCTGGATGATGCGGCCCACTAGCTGGCCCGGCTCACCTGGAGGGTGGGACAGGCCGACTCAAATGTGGCCTAGGCAGCCTCTGCTACCTGTCTCCCCTTGTCAAATGTACCCTGCATCTTCATCTGACTGGAGTCATATTGCTTGCCCCAGAGATGCCCCTTTTCTCCCTAGCCTGTGATCTCATCTTGGCAGATCTGACACACTTAGGCACGTGATGATGTCTGTTCGCTGAGTGGATGGAAAGATGAACCACAGCTGACAGGGCAGGCTTCACAGGGACAGGCCAATATATAGCTAGCATCAGCGAGCCTCTGCTCGGTGCCTTCCACTCACAGAGCTGTATGTTCTTTACCACACTTAACCCTCAGGCCAACTTGATGGGGAGGGTGCTGCTATCAGCCCCATTTGCAGATAGGGGGACTCAGGCACAAAGAGGCCAAATAACTTGTCCATGACACAGAACTAAGGGGCAGAGCCAGAATCTGAGCTTGCTGAGCCCCAAGCAGTCTGGATTCAGTGTCCTCTTGAATCAACATGAAAATGAGTGACTGGACAGATGGACAGGTAAATGAATGAACAGACAAAGAAATGAGTAGCTTGCAGCCCTAGGAGCAGAGCTGACTGATGGCCGCTGATCAAAACAGGCTTCTCCAGCCACCCATGCCTGGCCTTCTTGGGCCAACCTCTCCCTCACTGACCAATTCTGGCCTGATACAGACCTGGCTGGCAGGGAATGCAGACGCCATTGGCCCCCCGGATCAGCTCCATGGTGTCCTCATTGACTCGTATCAGTCGGATAGGGTACACGAAGGATAGGATGCGGCTGTTGAAGCCACAGGCCCCCACCTGCGAAAACTGAGATTGAGGCCCGGGCTCTCCCACTGTGGGCCCCAAACTGGACAATAGGGGTGGAGGACTCTAGCACTGGAACTCTGCCCTCCTCTCAGCTGCCCACTGCCTCCCATGGACCATCCCACAGTGGTCTTGCCCTTTCCCAACCCAACCTGGCCGAACCTGGCCATCGAAGTTGCCCAGGCTGCAGTTGCACTCCGTGGCCCCATAGAACTCAGCCACCTGGGGGATGTGAAAGCGGCTGGAAAAGCTGGTCCAGATGGATTGCCGGAGACCATTGCCTAGTGCCATTCGGACCTGGTGCTGGTTTTCTGCCTCCCTGGGTGGCTGGTTCAGGAGGTAGCGGCAGAGTTCGCCAATGTACTGCACAATCTGGGGGTGGACTTGGTGTGAGTCTTTACTCCTGTGCTACCCTCACTTCACCTCCTAATCCCTCAAGCCTCTCCCCTCCCCTGGGGCTGGGTTTGTAATCTCTGCCCTCTATGGGCCTCAGTCTTCCCATCTAAACAATGGGAATGTTGCCCCTGGGAATGACTGGCCACCTCAGCTATAAGACAGATGCCCTCAAGTGCAGCTGGGGGGAGGATAACAAGGGGACAGGAACAGCCCACCCACTCCTCCATCCCTTCCCTTCTTACTCACTGTGCAGTTGTACTTGATACAATCATCCCAGAACCGGGAAGCTGAGAATTTCTTCCGGATCACCACTGTCATTCCATGAAGCAGGCACTGCCCCATTCCCACGATGTTTCCTAAAGGATGGGGGATGGGCTCCGAGGTCAGAGAACAAAGATCCTCTCCACCTTACCCAGGCCATCCTCCTCTCAGGCTCTTTCCTCTGGTCTCTTCTTGCCCTGCCTACAATGATGAATATATCTCTCCTCTATTCGGACACCTTCTATGGCTCCCAGGAGTCTGGAGTTTGCTCTAAACCCATAAAGATGCCCTTCAGCCAGGCAGGACAGAGCTGCCCTTTGGAGCTTCCGCCCTTCACATCTGTTTGCTTTGAGGGACCTCTTCCCAGAAACCTCCTAGCCCCACACCAGCTCTTCCCCCTTGCTGCACTTATGCTCCCTGCCCCTCCTCTATGCTCAGGAACACTCTCCGCTCTCTGCACCTAGAGGACAGGAACTGCATCTATTTAAGCTTTCTCTAGCCTTAATCCCCTACGACTGAGCTGCAATGCCATGCACATCTGTGGAAACAAACTGAAATATTAGACCAGATGCCCCATGGAACACTGCCAGATACACACTGTAAGGCTAGTGTGGACACCCCTATTTAAGAGACAAGACAGATCAAGTCAATGGCCAGTTGTTTTTGTCTCAAAAAAAAAGTTTTACTTTCTCACCCTCAGTAGAGTGCCCCTTGTTTGTATTTTTTATTTTTATTTTTATTTTTATTTTGAGACCGAGCCTCAAGCTGTCGCCCTGGATAGAGTGCTGTGGATCACAGCTCACAGCAACCTCCAATTTCTGGGCTCAAGCGAATCTCCTGCTTCCACCTCCCAAGTAGCTGGGACTACAGGCACCCGCCACAATGCCAGGCCATTTTTTGGTTGCAGCCGTCATTGTTGTTTGGTGGGCCTGGGCTGGATTCAGGTGTATGTGGCTGGCGCCTTAGCTGATTGAGCCACAGGCGCCGAGCCAGTTTCTTAATTTTTTAGAGAGAAAGTGTCTCAATATGTTATCCAGGCTGATCTCGAATTCCTAAAGAAATGTTCCTGCCTCGCCATCCCAAGTGCTGAGATTACAGGCTTGATTGAGCCACTGCATCCAGCCCCAGATTTGACTCTAATGCTCATTCATATCTAAGGTGATGTGCCACTTGACAAGAAAAATGGAATTCCTGTGATCCTGGAGGGTGCTAGAGGCAGAACGGGTGGGCCCGGGGTACCTGCTGAGTGGTAGAGAGGGAGACAGTCATAGACAATGTCATCACGCCGCATGCGGAATCCGTAGTACACCAAGGCAGCCATTCGGTAATACCTGGGAAGGCATAGGGTGAATGGCTGGGTGGGCCCCTGGGAAGGTGGGGGGCGGGGTCCCAGGCCCTGCCCACACTGACCCCCACACTGGAACACCTGCCGCTCACCTGCTGTGCACCACGATGGCAGCTTTGGGCAGCCCCGTGGTGCCGGATGTATAGATGTAGAAGAGCTTATCTGAAGAAAACAGACACAAGAGTACTATGAGGGACAGCAGCACAGCACCAGGCGTGGGGCTGTAGAGGACCTCTCGTGTGCAGCCTTCGATACCTGTTCCTGCCATCCCTTTTCCTGGAAGCCTACCCCAATGCCCTCAAACAGCGCTCTGCTCTAATGCCTGCATCCACTCCTTTAACAGAGAATTCCTGGGACCACGCTCTGTGCCAGGCCCTAGGGGACAGATATCACTAAGATGGGAGCAGGTCCTCTCAAGAATTATAACTGAGCGAGGCAGTCATATGAGGACAGAAGCAATTCCAATACTAAGCGCCAAGTACCAGAGGGAGGGTTAGAAGCACAGGACCTATTGGAACCTGGCAGCAACACTTGGCCAGGGCTTGTGGGAGCAGAGGTGGTGCCAGATGGGCTTCCTGAAGGAGGTGATTGACTGCCCCAAGTCTTAGAGCAATGGAAGACCTTAGCTATAGGAAGTGGGTATTTTTCTTTTTTTTTGAGACAGAGCCTCAAGCTGTCACCCTGGACAGAGTGCTATGGCATCACAGCTCACAGCAACCTCCAATTCCTGGGCTCAAGCGAGTCTCCCACCTTCGCCTCCCAAGTAGCTGGGACCACAGGCGCCCGCCACAACGCCCGGCTGTTTTCTGGCTGCAGCCGTCATTGTTGATTGGCAGGCCCAGGCTAGATTCAAACCCGCCAGCTCAGGTGCACATGGCTGGCACCTTAGCCCATTGAGCCATAGGCGCTGAGCCAGGAAGTGGGTATTGAAGTAGCCCCCTTTATAGTTTTTACAGGAGACTCAGCCCTACCAGACTAGAGGTTCCTGGAGGTTCCAGGATGACCCTGTATGTTTCTAGTACATGCTATGTCATGCTCTGTTGTTTGCTAGAGAGAGCAACAGAATGAACCAGAGTGCCTGCCCTCAGCAGCTTCTAAAAGCACCCAGGAGACCAGATTCCCATATAAAATAGATGTCAGGCTTGGCGCCTGTGGCTCAATGGGCTAAGGCGCCAGCCATGTACACCTGAGCTGGCGAGTTCGAATCCAGCCTGGGCCCGCCAAACAACAATGACAGCTGCAACTAAAAATTGCCGGGCATTGTGGCGGGCGCCTGTAGTCCCAGCTACTTGGGAGGTGGAGGCAGGAGACTAGCTTGAGCCCAGGGATTGTAAGTTGCTGTGAGCTGTAATGCCACAGCACTCTATCCAGGGTGACAGCTTGAGGCTCTGTCTGAAAAGTAAATAAATAAATAAAATAGAGGTCAAAGCATGATGATGATGATGACCAGCTACTGAGCTCTTCCTGCCACACGCTAACTTCAGACTTGATCCACTGTACCCTCCAAGCAACCCCATCAAGCAGGTTCTGCTATTATCTCCTATTTTATGGCTGTGGGTTCAGAGGGCAGGTTAGGTGTCAAGGGCTACAAAGGAAAGCAGCATAGCCAGGATATAAACTCAGGTCTCATTTGCCGATCTGAGCTCTAAGCCACCAAGCAGGGTACCTTCACAGGGAAGAGAGTGAGTAGAGCATGAGGACCAGACAGGCTGGAGAATAATACAGAAGAAAGGTGAGAGCCCCAGGGAGGCTGCCTGGAGGAGGCACAGGGACGGCAGTCAAGAACTGGGAGAGGATCACAGCTGGAGACATAGCAGTGTCTGGCACTGGACAGGCACTTGATGACTGACTACTCCAGGGATCTTGCTTCTTACGTATCGTCCCAACCCAACCCAGCCAAAATTCAGATGAAGCAAATTCATGGGGTCCTCATGATCCTGCACGTTAGCACTGTGAAGAATCTCATTCAACAAATCAAAGAATTGGATAAAGTGAGCTCCAGTGCATTCAGCTCTTTGCTTAGTGACTTTATAGATATCAGCTCATTATACCTTCATGGTAACCCCAGTGTTCTAGGGTTACTGTCCCCATTTTCCAAATGGAAAAAAGGGCAGTGACATGACGTGTTCCAGGAACCCAGCAAATCTGCAGAACTCAGGGCTGAGGCCATTGCTGTGTCTTGGAACCATCATAGAACTCCTCTGTGGGGACAGGAGGCCTACCTGTAAAGCCCTTATCAGGACGACTGGGAAGGTGCTTTGGAGCACCTTTCAACAAAGGATCCAGGTGCTCTGTGCTGGCAGGCACTGTACTGGGGTGCCAGGAGCCGGAGCAGAACAGGCTGAGCAAGGGGTCCAGGTTGGCATGGATCTCACAGACAGCTATAGGAGAAAAAGGGCAGGTCAGCAGGCAGGCCAGGAAACTTTGTGTTCCCAGGGCTGGGCATGTTGTCAGGGGAGACTGGATGGGCAGGGAGAAAGGTGGGTGAAGAACCTGGGACCTCAGTGTTAACAAGAGTAAGAGCTCCATCAGCTGCTAACTAACCAGAGTAAGCTCCTTCAGTCTCCTGCTCCCACCTCCTAGGAAGGAGGTAATGACGGCCCATTTTACAGATGAGAAAATTGAAAATAAGAGGAACTTATTCACAGCTAGAAGGAAGGGGCTAGACCTCAGGTGCCATGCTAATTCTATTCCACACCAGGGCCTGGGCTTATATCTATTGCACCATGCTACTCCATGGGGGACCAATTAGAAGGAAGGAGTGGGAGTCAGAGGCGGCAGCTCTCCATCCCCTATGGAAACTAGAGGCTCCTCTCAGACTCCCCAGTGTACTGCACAGACATCCAGATATTCCCACCCTGACAAGGGGCAGTGCTAGCCCACTTGGCCCAGCTTCCACTGGCTTCCTCTTCATTTGTCTGACCCTCTCCTCTTGCCTCACTACATCCTTCCTTTTCCCTTTCAGTATCTTATTAACGTCCTTGTCCATTATTCAACAACCACAAGTATAGGGGTAAAGAACAGGGACACTATGGTTAAGCTCAAGGTCAAATCCCGACTCTTCTGCCACTTACCAACTGTATGACCTTAGATGAATTACTCACAACTCCCAGGCTCATCATTCATAAAGCCAAGATGACACTGGGCGCAGTGCCTCACGCCTGTAATCCCAGCAATCTGGGAGGCTCAGGCAGGTGGACTGCTAGAGCTCACGAGTTCGAGATCAGCCTGAGCAAGAGCAAGAGCCTGTCTAAAAATAGCCAGGCATTGTGGTAGGCACCTGTAGTCCCAGCTACTCATGAGGTTGAGGCAAGAGAATCATTTGAGCGCAAGAGTTTGAGGTTGCTGTGAGCTAGGACACCACAGCACTCTACTGAGGGTGACAAAGTGAGACTCTGTCTTAAAAAAAAAAAAAAAGCGAAAAACAAACAAACAAGGATGACAGGCTCGGCGCCTGTGGCTCAACGGGCTAAGGCGCCAGCCACGTACACTTGAGCTGGCGGGTTAGAATCCAGCCCGGCCCGCCAAACAACAATGACAGCTGCAACCAAAAAATGGCTGGGCGTTGTGGCGGGCGCCTGTAGTCCCAGCTACTTGGGAGGCGGAGGTAAGAGACTCGCTTGAGCCCAGGAATTGGAGGTTGCTGTGAGCTGTGATGCCAAGGCACTCTATCCAGGCTGACAGCTTGAGGCTCTGACTCAAAAAAAAAAAAAAAAAAAAAAAAAAAAGACAATTCCTACCTCACCCAGTTTTCATGAAAATTAGAACTGCTCTGATACAGCACCAAGCTCAGTACTATTAGGTGCCCAATGTGGCAGCAAGTAAAACATGATGGGAATGAATCTTTGCTCCCATTATATAGATGAAGTAAATGAAGCCTAATTAGTTACAAGGATGGTTACCATTAGAAGTAACCATTTAGCATCAGCTTCTTTGCTAATGCTTCAGGTAAAGTATCTTCTTCAAGTAGGACAAAGTGAAAATAGCAGATGGGGACACTGAAGCTCAGAGAATTCAGTCCCTTACTCCAGATCTCTAAGTTCCCCATGGCAGTCTAGGCTGTGTGACTCCATGGTTCGTGCCCTTAAACGTTGACCCACACAGCCTCCCCCAGGGCTGGAAGGGAGTTATAGTCTGTACCAGGTCCCATAGGACTCCCACACATCTCCTGCGGGCTCACCTGGGGCCATTTCGCTACCAAAGATAAGGACACGTGCTCGGGAAGTGGTGACACAGTGGAGCAGGGCATCCCGCCGGAGGTTGGTGTTGATAAGTGCTGCCTCCACGCCCAGCTTGGCCATGCCCAGCCACAGGCCCACAAACTCATTTCGGTTCTCCATGAAGAGGGCGGCCACATCGCCTGAGCCCAGGCCACGGGCCTGAAGGAAGTTGGCCACACTGTTCGAGTACTCATCCAACTGGCGGAAGGTCCAGTGGGTATCTGTGCCCTCAAAGATCAGGGCCGTCTTGTCAGGGTGACGCTGAACCGTAGAAGCAAACAAAGTGGGCACCGTCTGCCGCTCCCGCAGGTACCGTCGCACCTTTGCCTTCACCTTCAGGAGCACCAGGCCACCACTGTGTGGGAGTGAGCAGGGAAGTGTGACTGACTGCTGGGGGTGGGAGTGAGGGGTCCTAAGCCTCATGAGCCAGGCTCCCTACTACACTTCCATTTTCCAGTTCCTCCAGGGCACTTGGCACCATAACCTCACAGACACCACTAGTGTGTGATTCCTTGCTCCCTACATTAAGGAGGACACTACAGCTCTCGCAGAGCCATGGCTTGCCCAGAGCTTCACAGCTAAAAGGTGGCTGAGCGGAAATTTGAAATCCAGGCCTTTCCAGCTCCAGAGTTCAACTTTTACAATCCTGTCAGCCTGCTGCTCTGGTAGAGCCTTCCAAGGCTCCACAGCCCCACATCAAAGTCCAAACTCCTTGTTTGGAGCCTCCCACAGGCCATATGTATCACCCCAACCATCACCACATTAAATACAGTATAGGTTTGCTGATCTGTCTAGTCTTTCTCCCTGTGAGCCAGGGTGGGCCTTTGTCTTGGGCACCACCTTAGTCCTGTGCCAGGCACAGAGTAGATATTAGTAAGTGCCTGTGGAATCACTTGCAAACATCTCCTTTCTTGCCCCACATCTGCCACCTTTTGAACCTTTAACTCTGTGAGCTCCCAGATTCTGTGCCATTGCTGATGCTGTGCCCTCTGGCTGGGCTCCTCTCCTCCTACCACCTTCAAGGTACCTCTCAATTACAACTACTTTTCACCCAGGAGGCCTTCTCTGACTCCCCAAGGCCTTGGCCAGAGGTCATCTCTCCTTGCTCCGTGCTCCCACAGCCTTTGTTTTTACCTGGGGTGCCACTGACACCACCTTTTGCAATCAACTCAGATTGACAAATACTGAGCTACCTGTTCTGAGTGTAGGTTACCATCCTGGGCACTGGGACATAGTAGTGAGCAAGGGTCTCTACCCGCGTAGCACTGCCAGAGTGGAAATTTACTGTGTCCCCTTCTTTGTCTCTGGCTAGTCTGAGCTCGGCAAACATAGTCTGTCTTGTTTCTCTCTGGGCCCCAGAACCAGCCTGGCCCAAAGAGAAACAAGAGCAGGTAGGAGATGTTTCTGGTATAGGACATCCCTGTGGAGTATACTTGGCTTTCTTTGGGAACAAGTTCTCCCAGACATCTGACTAGGGAGCCCTGCTCTGTAACTTTCCCCCCTCAGATGTGTGCCAACCTGAAGATAGGGCCTCACAGGTTCGTCTTCACCCTCTCATAAACTAGAGTGTCCTCAGAACCCTCTGCACCTATTTCCTCAACACACCTGGTATCTGAAGTATCTCCCAGGCCCCCAAGCCTGCCCCAGACCAAAGAGCCTCAAATTAGAGAGATTGTCTAGGAGAAGACTTTGACCTCAGAAATGGATATACCAGGTACTATAGCCAGGGGAAGGGTGTGGAACAGAGGCTGTCCTTCTGGGACCCAGATGCCCTGTGCTGGTAGAGAACATGAGGCCTGCCTGGTTTGGGAAGATCTGGGGTATCAGGAACCCAGTATGGTATGAGAGACCCCAGGAAGGGCTGGACCAGATACTCACAAGATATCACGCCTGACGGTCTTGATGAAGATCCGGATGAAGCGCCAGCCACCAGACCCCAAGTAGAGGAGCAGTAGAGAGAACCCCACCTGGGTCCAAGGCAGTTTCAGCACCAGCTTGGAGAACAGCAGTGCCCCCACCAGAGAGGCTCCGAGTAGCATCGTGGCCTACAGGTACAGGGCAGTCAATGGACCCAAACATCCAAGTGTCCCCAGGTCTTCTACCTCCCAGCCCAGGCTGCCAAGCCACTGGGATCCCAAAGGGCCAATCTGTGGTGAGGTTTAGCCATGCTGAGTGGGGTGACTGAGAACAGGGGTCCCTTTCCAGGCTTGTGTTCCATGGGTGGCTAGAAGGGGCAAAAGCTACAGGCAAGGGACTTGAGGTGAGGAATTCCAGGGGTGAGGAGGCTGGTGCCAGCCTGGTAGTCCCACCTCTGCATACCACTCTCCAAGGGACTTTAGGCCTTAGTCTCTCACTCTGCAATGGGTGTGAGACATACTCTCCTGACATCATCCACAGTCCATAATCAAGATGGCTTGGCAATGGGTATTGACTTAATCTCCTCTAGCTCAACTCCCTGTCCAGAGATCGAGAGAGGTTCTGTGGATAACCATGCCAAGTAACAACACCCAAGGGGCAGCTCTCCCGCAGGGTGCCCTGTTGTCCCTGCCCACAGGTGCAGGTAATGCAATGCCTTTTCTGTTCAACAGAGGGCAACCGAGCAAATGAGTTAGAGCCCAGAGGTGCTGGAGAGAGAGGTGACCGCCCAGGGGGCAATGCTGATAGAGGGAAGGGAAGAGGGCCTTGAAGGAACACACCTCCCCACCACAAACATACACACACACAGAGTAAAACACTCTGATGAATCTTTGGGGACTGGGGCTTTGGGTAAAGGGAAAAACTGACTGTGCAGCAGGGACTGGGCTTTGGGATTAGGATTTTTGCTTTCTATTCCTGGAGCTTCACGGACTTCCTCAAGGGGACAGCTGATGGTACTCAGTTTTTCTTCGAGTTTACCAATTCTTGGGAGGAGCTGAAGGTCATAACTGTTAAGGAGCTTGAGGGCCTCCAAGCCATGATGAAGGCATGGTCTGGACCACAAGGAGCCCTTATAGACCTCTCCCTCTCCTCTTCGCGAAAAGCAAACGACGGGTGTGAGGAGACTGAAACAGTTCTCCCAACCTCAATGCCAGGGTATCCAAGATTCTCAGATTTCTGGCAACTCAGAACCCACCAGAGCAGAGGGCAGAAACTCATCCAAGAAGGCTGGGCAACAGGGAGAAGAGAGAAGGTATGCTCAGTCTCTTTGGCCGCGGGCCCGGGTCATGTATACCGCCCTCACCCTTAGACAGCCTGAATAACAACGTCCGGCAGGGAGAGAGCGCGGCACGGCGTGCCCTCCACCCCAGGCCAGCATTGCCACCTTCCTCTGATTCGGCCCGGCACACTTCCCTGCCTAGAGACCTACCAGCCAAGGTTGTGCTCACCCGGAGTCGGCTCCGCCACGCAGCGTCCTGTCCAGATACGGCCCGGTTGCAGCAGCGGAGTAGGGAGCGCTGGGGGCATTAGACACCCCTGGGCGCAGAGAGTCGGGTTTCAGCAGTAATTCGCCGGCTCTGCGCCCTGCATGGCCTGACCGCCGGGCCAGCCCCTCCTGCCGCCCGGCCCCGCCCGCCGCGCTCCTCCCCCGCCCGCCTCCCCCAACCCGAACCGGCTGCGCGGGCCGGCAGCACCTCCTCCCGCGCCCTCCCGGGGCCCGCGAGCCGCAGAGGTGGCGGCGCAGCGAGCTCTAGCGCGCCCGACGCGGCCGGCCCAGCCGGCCCTGCGCGTGCGACGGCCTCGGGTAGCGGCGGCGCGCGGCACGCTGGGAATTGTAGTCCTTGCTGGGCAGCCACGCCCGGCCGCGGAGACCCCCGGGCTAGGAGGAGGCAGGTGGGCTCGACACAGGACGCCCTCCCTGCCGCACCCCGGCACGCCGGCGGGGAGAGAGCGCCTACACCTGTACGGTCAATCAGGAACCGCCTCGCGCACCCAATCTGGGGCAGTGTTAGCGAAGTCTCAGCGCCACACCTAGAAGAGCGCTAAAGTAGAATAAAATAAAATAGAACATAAATAAATAAACAACAAAAAAAGATAAACAAATAAATAAATAGAGCTGAAAGGGTGGTCTCAGGCAGAGCGGCGAGTCCGGGTCACGGGGGCGACTTTAGGTGATCGGTACTGTGGCGCAGTGGATAGCGCAATGGACTTCTAGCTAGGCCTTGGCGTAGTTATTCAAAGGCTGTGGGTTCGAGTCCCACCAGAGTCAAATTTTGAAGACCCCCCCTCCCTCACTTCCATTTGGCATTTTGGATCTTCCAGCACACTTACAAGTTCCGGAAAGTAGAACCGCAGATCGCACCCATCGCTTCTACAGTACAATAAATACACGTGGCATTTGGAATAGCAGCCTGGCTCCTGGCTGGCTTGCTGATACAGGGCGCGGATTTGGAGGCCCTGGGTTAACTTCAGCCTGTTATAGCTTTGGACCACCGTAGTAAATCAGTTAGTCTATAAACCGGAGGCCCTATGCTCATACAGGATCCTTTCGCTCAGAGCTGGACAGGGAACCCCCATTTTCTCGGCCTGGACAAACAGGTCTATACCAGACCACATTCTCTGAACTCTAGCAGAGTCAGAAAAAAACAACGTGATCAATATCTTATCTGGGCGGTCCCTCCTGGAATGAAAACAATGCACCTTGCTGCCTCACCTGGAGTAAAGATTGTAAGGACCGAATTCATTTGCTAATTGTTTTCTATCTACCTGACCCTGGTCAATTGTGACTAGTTTCGAGAATGTTTTCCCTAGACCTCCATGTTCACAGGCAGTGTATGAACCCATAGACCATTGATTCTTAACCGGTGTGCCTGAGAGGATCTTAGGTACGCCACGAAAATTTTAAAAATCATTAAATTAGGGCGGCTCCTGTGGCTCAGCTAGGGCGCCGGCCCCATATACCGAAGGTGGCGGGTTCAAGCCCGGCCTCGGCCGAACTGCAAAACAAAAAAATAGCCGGGCGCTGTGGCGGGCGCCTGTAGTCCCAGCTACTCGGGAGGCTGAGGCAAGAGAATCGCTTGAGCCCAAGAG
>CAUYON010106266.1:0-37550 GCA_963573935.1 Arctocebus calabarensis | reverse complement strand
GTACAGTGGTGTCATCCTAGCTCACAGCAGTCTTGAACTATTGGACCCAACCAATCCTCTTGCCTCAACCTCCCAAGTAGCTGAGACTACAGGTGTACACTACCACACCTGGCTAACATTCCACTCATGACCTCAAGCAATCCACCTGCCTCAGCCTCCCAAAGTGCCAGGATTACAGAGATTAATATTTTTTACTATTAAAAAAACTCAGAAAATTACCTACAGATCTATCTTAGCTAGATTAAAATAGGGAGTTAAGGAATTGAGTCTCTATTAAAAACTAGATTGTTTTTAGGCAGATAGAGCATTCACATTAGGCTATAAAGTATTACGCAGAAGCCACTGCTGTTTCATTTGTACAAGGATGGCAGGAATCAGGGTAATTACCACCTTCTCTTTCTGTAAATTTTTACCTAACCTTCAGCTTTCTATTTTTTGAGCATCTCATTTTTCTCTTTTGTTTCCCTGATTTCTTAGCACCTTGGTAATTGTCTGTATTTGTTTATCTGTGTGGCTTTTTAGTGTTAAGTGCAGTTGATAATTGAAGGACCAGGTTTTACTTCCGTGAAGTTCTTTCCCAAGTAACTTGACCTTATTAATCTTTCTGTCTTTGCCCTCTGAGTTTAGCACCATGTTGGTTTAGTTTTTAATTCTTTTTGATTTTCTAGTGCTCTTAGCAACAGGTATTTACCTAGTGTCTTCCACCAAACTATAAATTTCCATGTAGTTGAGTTGAACAAGTTTGTAACATACAGCATGAAGCAGGTTTTCTTCATGCAAAACTTCAATCAACCCTTGATAGGCCAGGGTTCTGCCCGAATGTCCAAGAGAGTATGGTATAGTACGTGGCATTTCACAAATTAAGCCAGAGAGTGACACAGGAGTTCAGAATAGGTTTGGTAAATGTGTTCATTGTGATATTGGAGGGCCTGATGTGGGGAGGAGTGGGCAGAGCCTACAGACAGCCCCGCCTTTCCTCCACGTGCCTCTGGGGGATGGAAGGGCAGATCCTAGATGTGTCCTGACATGTGGTCTGGCTGTCTTGGACACCACCTGAAGTTAGAGTAAGTTAAAGGCTAACAAACCCTTCATTAAAACCTTCTAGTAAAAATAATTTTTTTCAACAAGTGGTAAGCTATGTCTATCAGAGATGGTTCACATATGTCTCATTTCATCTGAAAATAACTCTTCAAGATGGACATTGCTTTTTAAAAATTTTATCAATAAAGAAACTGAGGTCTAGAAAATTTGTCTTTCCTAAGTATATAAAGCTAAGGGCGGTGCCATACTGGAGGTGGTGGGTTCAAACCCAACCTGACTGAAAAAAAAAAAGCAAAAAAAAAAAAGTACAACCAATGCAATTGCTAGAAGTAGTCATTTCCATATAATGCCCTTAAAAAGTACTAATACCTATATATTTATTTTATTACATAAGCCGATTCTGATTCTGCCTGAATGGTTTTCAAGAAGATTATTATAGTTTCATTGAAGTACAACATGACATTTACACTTCCTAGATTATGGAATAATGAAGTAAATGTAACTGTCTAGGACCTGATCTACTGCCTTGTAAATAGTCAATATTTGTCAATTAAATCGAAGTATTTACTTTGTTCTGTAAACTTTATATTGAACTTTAAATTATTATAAGTTACAGTGTGATCTTTTGTGTGCTGTCTTTTACGTATTTTATATATTTTATTGTTATTTAATGACATGACAAAATGAGTGTCTATGCTTTTTTCTCACCAGTAAATGGTAAATTTTTTAAGGGAAGTAAATTTCAGTCATTTTACTGATCTCTCAGTGGCCTTTGACACTGGAGTCCTTCTTTTCACATTCTATTTTTGATGTCCCTAATATTGACTTTCTTTTATCTTTTTACCTGTATGACCTTGGCCTCCCCTGTGTGTGTGAATGTCCTTTTAGGAGGCCACTTAATGTTGGAGTCATTACAGCTCAGCCTTTGGGGCCTACTATCTCTGTAGGTGAACTCAGGTAAGCTGTAGGTGGCTCACAGATTGTCACTGCTAAATATGCAGGACTTATATTTCCAGAGTTAGAACTGAATGCCCAACTGTCTATTGTGTTTCACGTCTCAAACTCAGCACCAAATTCAGGAATTTATGTTCTTCCTTCACAGATCTGACTTTTCTGGTTTTCTTTGAAACCAAGGTGTGTATGACACCTCTCTTCCTCACGTTACCTGTGTTTGCAATTTCTTATCCAGCTCTGCAAATTAGCCTTTTCTCAGCTGCCAAAGCAATCTCTGTGTCTCTGTCTTCATCATTACAATCTGTAGAATTAGCATCATCTCTAGACTGTTGCGAGAGCGTTTCCTTTCTCTTTTATATAGGACTGTTAAGGAAAGACTTATAAAGAAAAAAGGCGCAATGACACACAGCACTAAAACGTGTATGCCAACTCTGGCTGTCTGGCTGTCAGGAGAATGACAAGAAAAATTCTGAATCTGCATCTGAGCATAGTGGGAATGAGTGATGTAACCGATGGGCGATGTCTCCCCTTTTGGGGAGGGGTATTGTGTTTGTTATTCCTGTTCAATAACAAACAGCAATAAGGGTGATATCGCAACAGATGGGCCATATCTCCCCTTTTGGGGAGGGGTATTGTGTTTGTTATTGCTGCCATGTAAGATATTGGCATCTGATTTAAATGTCTTAGCTAGTAGTATGAAGTGTTCTGAAAAATTGATCTGCATTAGATCTGCAATACATAGGTAGGTGTTACCAATTATCAAGGAAATACAGCAACATGATAAGATGGTTGATGTCCCGTAATCTATCTTCTTGTTAATGTTTTCACCTCATTTATGTACAAGGTATCCTGATGTTTATATATAGTAAATTGCTTGCATATGGTTAAATCCAGAGAATCTGAAATCTCAGAATGGACATGAATAGCCTTAGAGTGAGGGAAAGGATTGTGTTGTGTGGAAGTATTTGCCCAGACCCTTTTTGTCAGAGATGAAAGCCATCTCTTGAAGAAGGGAAAGGGGTATGTGTCTTCCATTTGGACTGGAATAACAAAATACAGTAGTTTCCAAGCAACAGAAATTCCTTTCTCACAGTTCTGGAGGCTGGGAAGTCCAAGATCAAGGTGCTGGCAGATTCTATGTCTGGCGGGGGCCCTCCTCTGAGTTGTAGAACTGTGCCTCTCTCTGAATACGCACAGTGGAGGGGCTAGCTGTTTTCTGGAATCTCTTTGATGAGGACACTAGTCCTAATGAGGAGGGCCCACTTCTTACAGCCTTACCTCTGTCCCATTTAGATAGAGCATAAGAATTTTCATGCTTCAGATTTTTTCAGAATTTTTACGCTTCAGATTCCAGCATGAGAATTTTGTGAGGAGAGTACGTTAGAAAATAAACCATGTAAAAGAATGATAGAAGGTGACATGACCCTCATAAGAGTGAGAAACAATCTATTGTAAAATATATTTTTTAACAAAAATATATCATACACAAGCTTTTTCTTTTGACTGTAGGCCTTTGAGATATTTTCATGTTGGCATATGTAGGTCATTCTTTTGGCTACTTCATTTTTACTTAAACGTTCCACTTTGTTTTGATAATGTAGAAAAGTAAGATAATACAGATAATGGTCAATACTTTAGGCAGAATCTGAAATATTTGTTAGATAGTGGAAAGACTTCTCCAGTCAAGAAATTTTCCACTAGGTGGCAGATAAATAAATTGGTAATCCATCCTCAAGGGAGGTGAAACTTCTGAGGCAGTTTTATTTTTTTTCTCTATATTTCTAGTAAAGTTTTCTATATGTTTCTGAAAAAAATATATAACAAGAAATAAATTGGTAAAACAATTCAGTAGGTGTTAACTGCTTCTTAAAACCCCTTTAAAATTTCTGAACTCTTACTGTTCTTATTGCTCTGAATGGTTACTGCTCATTCGTTTATGAGTTTTATTAAAAACTAATAAAGGTGTTTAGGACTTGTCTACGGAAAACTATTTTCAGACACATCCTAAAAGCAGAGTTTACTGGATCTCAAACTGTTTAGTCTTTTGCCTGCAGAGATCTTGTTTTGGACACAGAGTCTCCTTTGGTAAAGTGCCGTAGCATTAAGGTAGCTCACAGCAACCTCAGTCTCTTGGACTCCAGCCATCCTCTTGCCTCACAGCTGGGACTACGGGCACCTGCTGTGATGCCTGGCTAGTTTTTCTATTTTTAGTAGAGATGGGGTCACAATCTTGCTCAGGCTGGTCTCCAGCTCATAAGCGCAAGCAGTCCTCCTGCCTCAGCTTCCCAGAATGGTAAGGTTATAAGCATGAACTACAGTGCTCAGCCTGAGATCTTCAACTGAGTTATTCCAGGAGGTTACTTACAGGAAAAGAAGTAAGCAAATAAATCTCTGTTGTCTGAGAACATCTACTTCAGTGTTTCTTTACCCTTTCATAATGCAAAAAGGAAAGAAAAGAACTTTAATAACTTCATGGTTTTTTTAAGAGACAGAGTCTCACTTTGTCTCCCTTGGTAGAGGGCTGTACCGTCATAGCTCACAGCAACCTCCAGCTCTTGGGTTTAGGCGATTCTCTTGCCTCAGCCTCCCGAGTAGTGTGGACCTGCCACAACACCCGGCTATTTGTTGTTGTTGTTGTTGCAGTTTGGCCAGGGCTGGGTTTGAACCTGCCACCCTCAGTATATGGGGCTGGCACCCTAGGCACTGAGGTGCCTCCCCATTTTTTTTTTTTTTTTAATAGAGACAGAGACTTACACCATTTCCCTCAGTAGAGTGCTGTGGTGTCACAGCTCACAGCAACTTCCAGCTCGTGGGCTTAGGTGATTCTCTTGCCTCAGCCTCCCGACTGAGGGACTACTGGCAACCTGCCCCAATGCCTGGCCATTTTTGTTGCAATTTGGCCAGGGCCAGGCCACCCTTGGTATATGGGGCCAGTGCTCTACTCACTGAGCCACAGCACCCCTTAAATAACTTCATAAAAGAAGTTCTGTGAAGTGATAACTGAGTTGGAATGTTATTAATATTTTGATGATATTTGTATTTTTATAGCTTTTTATAAATAAATACTTTTGATGAATGGAACTGTTACATTCTGGAATTTTTGTTTTCTTTCTCTTAGTGGCATGTGAAAATTCCAATAATCTTTATGTTTCAGAAAAACTCATGTCATTTTTTTGCAGATATAAATGTTTTTATTTTTATGGTTACAGTCAATGTTTCTTTAATGACATGTGTTTTTTAAAGAATTATTATATGTAGCAGGTCCCAGCAATAAAATCACTGCAATGAGGACAAAAAATCATAAATAACAATGTTATTAGTCATCTAAATTAGTCATTCATAGCACATTCCAGTACCTGAAATATTTCCATAGGAAATAAAGCTAAAACACACATTTACTTATAATTACACATAATACAAAACTTCTCTCTTAACAGTTACCCAAATCCCAATTCAACTTAATTTCATTGCCTTTGATTTCTGGACTAAAAGTGTTAAGTTTGAACTAGTGAAAAATGTATAATGTATGCATTCAATTAAGAAGTAATTAGGTACTCAATCACCCTTACTACATACCAGGGATTAGGAAAGAAGGAAGAAAAATGTGACTCACTGTAGTGTGTAAAGCAGTTCTGTTAATTAGTTTAGTGCTAATTGAGATTGAGAAAGTGTTGAAGTATCATAACATAGGTTTTCTTCTGAATAACTTTAAAGCTAAGCTTAGTGTTTTATACTTCCATGCAAAATTATGTAGAAATAACCACATTCGATGGTTTATCCTAGGGTTTTGATCAACGTTTATGTATTCATTCTAAGTTATACATATTAGTGAGTGATGGGAAGGAAAGAACTAGTGTGTTTTCATAATTCAGACACTATGCTGTGTTTTGTCTCATTTAATCCTCACCACCATCGTTTGAGGCATGATTTTTATTTTCATTTTAGAAATCAAGAAACTCAGGCTGAGAGGGATTGAGTAACTTGCTCAAGGTCACAGCCAGTAACGTGCAAAACCAAGATTCAGGCTCAGGCAGGTTCAACCACAGATACTGAGCTCTTCACTGGGTGACCTTTCACAATAACAAATGGCAGACAGTTATGAATTTTCTTGTGGATTTTAGCCTCTCGATCCCATTTAGACAAGTTCCTGGCAATCAGGTTTCTGGGAAAACAAACATGCCTGTTTTCACTTTTTTTGCTAATGTACTACTAACGTGCCCTTTCAGAGGGTTATGCTAATTTGTCCTTGTACCTTTGATTGAATATTTTATAGATGGTATTTTTACCGTTTTTTGTCAGTCCTTGAGTATACTTTGCACCTTTTGTTTTAATCTCCTTTTTTACTCTTCAGCTTATTGAGAGGTGTTTATCTCCATCTGTCCAGTAAAATTGCTGTGGCAAAGGTCACTTTTCTTTCTTTTTGCTTTTTATTCTCTTGTCTCCAAATATAAGACATTTTCATGGTAGAATATTCAAACAATTCAGAACAAAACGAAGCAGCAGCAAACGTCTCTTACACCTTCTTCTCAGTGACAACTTCACCGGCACCAGTGGACACAGGTCCCCCCGAGCACAGTGGGAATGGCTTGGGTTCTCTCCTAACTCTACTACTAATTGGTTGTGTGACCTTGAAAGTTACTAATACCTCCAAGCCTCTCTTTTTTCACTTAAAGGAAGGCCATAATATTATCTACCTCATAGAACTGGTTGTGAGGATAACAATGAAATGACCAGTTAAAGTGCTTACCATGTTTCTGGTTCATGGTGTACCAAAAAAATGTTATCTCTATCATTCTTTTTGTCCATTTGTTCTCTCTTTACATATGTAGCTCATATGGATATGTAGCTATTTAATGTTCCTTATGAGATAATACTTGCATGCTGTTACTTTATCCGTGTTATGATATATCTTTTTGTGTCATCTACAAGGCTTTATAGTGTCGAATGGTTTTATTTATGTTGCTTTTAAGTATGTACCAGCATTTATTGGTCTGTGTATCTGTTATTGTACATTTAGTTTTTGTTTTTTTTTAGAGAGAGAGAGTCTCACTTTATCGCCCTCGGTAGAGTGCCGCGGCATCACACAGCTCTCAGCAACCTCCAACTCCTGGGCGTAGGCAATTCTTTTGCCTCAGCTTCCCGAGTAGCTGGGACTACAGGCACCTGCCACAATGTCAGCTATTATTTTGTTGCAGTTTGGCTGGGACTGAGTTTGAACCCACCACCTTCGGTATATGGGGCTGGCGCCTTACTGACTGAGCCATAGGCACTGCCCTGTTTTGTACATTTAGATAATTTCCAGTGTTTTGCTATAATCAACAATACTGTGGTTAATTTACTCACTTGCTCCTTAAAAAATTGTTAGTAATGAGATTACTGGATCAAAAAAATCTTATTTTGGGGTGACGCCTGTGGCTCAGTGGGTAGGGTGCTGGCCCCATATACCCAGGGTGGCGGGTTCAAACTCGGCCCCGGCCAAACTGCAATAGAAAAATAGCCAGGTGTTGTGGTGGCCTCCTGTAGTCCCAGCTACTCAGCAGGCTGAGGCAAGAGAATCGCCTAAGCCCAGGAGTTGGAGGTTGCTGTGAGCTGTGTGATGCCATGGCATTCTACTGAGGGTGATAAAGTGAGACTCTCTCTACATTAAAAAAAAAAAAAAATTCTTATTTTCTTGCATATTGCTGAACCCAAGAATTGTACAGTATATTCCCCATAACCACCTATCAAACAACACTTTGCACCTTCACCAGCATTGAGTATGTTGAGGTTTCTCTTTTTATCCTTGCAATTTAATTAAAAATGGCTCCTTTATATTATATTCAGTCCTGTGGATACTGGTATGATTTCTGATCTTCCTGTTTTGTTCCTCTTGTATTTGTGTACTCAGGTGCATCAGCGGCAGTGTTTGTGGCAGGGATGTATATTTCAGGGTTTATACAATTTACATTTATACTACTGTATAGAGTAAGGAGAATGGATACCTTTATAATATTAAATCTCTCTGTCAAGGGACAATAGATCTGTGTTTATTAGAGTTTTTAAAATGACTTTTATATGCTTTATAATTTTCTCTTCTCACTAAATTTAATCCAAGTCGAATGTGTGCTCTGGAGTCAGCTGGGGTGTGGCTCGCTGGGGACCCAGCACCTTCGCTTGCCGCCCCACACCTGGGGCCAATGGTTGATAACTCTTTCAGACTTAGTTTCCTCATCTATGAAGTGATGATATTGACAGTCATCCCCTCCCAGGGATATTGTGAGGATTAAATGAGATATGGTAAAATGCACAGCATGGTGCTTAACAGAGTGTTAACATTTGCTACTCGTGAACATTTATTATTATTACTGACATTATCGATTTTGCCCAGTGTCTTTTTCCATTGTATTTTTATGTTGGCGAATATTTTTTCATTGAAAATACAATTGATTAGATTTATCTCTGGCGTTCTTACTGACCTTTTGTAAAGTTTCCAGCAAGATTTCAGCTGATTATTTTGAGTTTTCTAGGCAGACCATGATGACATCTGTAAACAGTGGCAATTTCATTTCCTCCTTTATAATTTCAGTATTTCATATTCCATTGTACCATCAGCAATGCCAGAGTAATGTTAAATATTTAATAAGGACATCTGGCACTCTAGGCTTTTTCTGATGTGCTTGGATTTCTATTTCTGAATCCACTGGCATGATTCCCTCTCTCTCCCTTGGATCTTCTGAAGCCTTTCAGTCTTGACCCCTTCCTTTCTTTTTCAGCTTTGTCTTTTTACTTTCCTTCTGCATGACCTGTCTTTAGAGTATACTAAAAAAGAAGGTGTCTATATTCCCTCCATCTAATGGAAGAGCATTTATTTTTAACCTGTTTTGTGTATGGCATTTCTGTAGGGAATGTGAAAATACGAATATAACCAACATCGACTCTCCCCTGAAGAGTCAAGTTCACAGCCTGGTGTTGGGAGTAAATCAGGCACACAACTAACTCTGGATCAGGGTGGTGTGGGCAAAGTGACCGAGGCAGTGTCCCCTAGACCAGTGCTTGCAGCCTTTTTATCTCATGGCACACTTGAATCTGTAGTTAAACTTCTGTAGCACACTTAAACAATGTTGATTTAAAAAAAAAACTTCTTCTGAAAATAATTTAAATAATCTTTAAAATTGTTTGCAGCAGATCTAAGATCATCTCACAGCACACAAGTGTGCTATGGCACACCAGGTGAAAAATCACTGCAGTAGCGTATATAAGAACCCCCTCACCCCGAAGTAGAAGTCCCATTTCTAACCTCCTGCTATTTCTTAAGACTCTTATTTTGGTGATTTTACAGTGGGTCATTGTATTGTGAGAAGGATGCTTTGGATGGGCTATTGGAAACTGAGCCAAACTCACTAGAACTTACGCCAGCTCTTTGACCTGCCTCTGAGGAGCAGGACATGTGTGCACACATGCTTATTTATTTTTGGTAGCTTTTCAGGAAATTCTCCAGTCGTGATTTGATTTGCACTCATTCCCTAGGGGCTGGTCATAGAAGATAATGTAAGGTTCAGAAATAGTCACCTGAAAGATAGCATTATTATATTGAAACAGGATGATTTAGAAGACTCTTCAGGATGTGGCCGTATTTCAAGGTTATTATGAACAATGATCATTGTGTAATAGAAAATCTCCCTTTATTATGAAGCTTTCTAATTATTGAGATATAGATAAATGGGAATGTGGAGGAAACCTCAAAAGGGAGAAAGTCAGCCTTGTTGCATTTGTATGTTCAAAGTGTCACTGCTGTAGGTTGCTTTACCAAATAAATTTATATTCTGGTCACCACGTAATATAATTATTGCAGAAACTTTAGGAAATGCATACATGCATCAAAAGGAACTTCTGTCTCAAGTAATGATCTTGGGCTGACGATAGGCAGTTGATTTTGTTTCTACCACAGACTACATTAAAATAACAGGAAAGAGATTTTAAGTGATCAACCCACAAGGATATATCGAAAGCAAGAGTGGAGACAAAGCAACAATAGTTTGGAGGTTGGAACCAGATGGTCATGGGGTAACAGACTCAGCTGACGTGAGGGAAAAGCCTATGGATATGCTAGAGTCTGTCCAAGTCCCAGGGACTGGTGACAACAGACATCTCCGGAAGTTGGAGTGAAAGGAGGCTAAAATTATTCATATTGGTTGAGAGCAGTTTGGGAAGCAGTTCTATCCGCTAGTCTCTTCCCAAGGCTTGGTGGACGTCTGGAGATACTTATCTTCTGGAGATGACAAGTCCCCTGAAGTGGGGAGAAGGAAGGGTCTTCTCTGGAGGATCTGACCAACCCAAGGGACTTCTTACCAATGTGGACCAGTGGGTCCTCCTGTGGTGAGGGTGTGACAGCTAGGTCAGCCCAGGGCTGTCATCCTCCACTCTGATGGTTTTGTAGCAATTGTTCCCTGCTCTGAGGTATAAGCCGTTATGGATATATGAAGTTTTTCAACCACTAGACTGCAGGTTATTTCCTTTTGACAAAAGTCAAACATTATGATCGTAAGGCCCCATCAACTCTGAAATGCTGTGAGTTTACAATTTGATCATCAGTTTCGTGTTGTTTTGATTTATAGTTTGTGGCTTTATAATTGTCAGATATAGACATAAACAATTTCTTGTTTTACCTTTGGAATCCTATCTTTGGGGAGTAATTGTAAAGATTTGATGAATGAGGTAGTTGGGGTGGATGTTGGTGAAAGATTATAGAAAATTTGAGTTACGTATAAGAGATCTATTATATCGCATTATAATTACAATTATTGACTGGAATTAATAATATATTGTATTCTTGAAAAGTGCTAAGAGATTTTATGTGTTCTCACCACAAAAATGACAACTATGTGAAGTAATGTATATGTTCATCAGCTTGGTTTAGCCATGCACATCGTGTTGTACACAAGTAAATATATACAGTTTTATCTGTCAGTTCAAAAAACTAAAAGAAGTAAAATTTTTAAAAAAGGTTTGAATGTGTCCATCTTATTTGAAATTTAATTTGGAAATACACAGCCCAGAATTATAGATATTTTCTAGTAAATTGTTCCAGAAATTCTACTTATTTATATGGACATAGGTATCTATGTATGAACATGTATATTTGTACAGATGTGTACAAAGGCATGTACACAGACACTAACATACCTTGTATGGGTAATTCTGAAATATTCTATTGTATTATATGATAATTTATTAAGGAAAGGAGGTTATTTAGTTTGTTTCCATTGTATTGTTGCAGTGAATATCCCTAAACATAAGACCTTTGTATAGGTTCCTAGAAGTGTAACTGGGAGTCCAACATTATATGCATTCCTAATTATTATTATTATTATTTTTAATTAAATCATAGCTGTGTACATTAGTGCAATCAATGGGTACAATGTGCTGGTTTCATATACAATCTGAAATGTTTTCATCAAACTGTTTACATACCTTTCATGGCATTTTCTTAGTTATTGTATGAAGACATTTGTATTCTGCATTTAGTAAGCTTTGCCTGTACCCTTCTAAGATGCACCATATGTGTGGCCCCACCAATTACTCTCCCTCCAACCCAACCTCCCCTTCCCTTCCTGTATTCTTGTGCTATAGATGGGTTATAGCCTTCATATGAAACCTTTAAATTAGCTTCATATTAGAGCTGAGTACATTGGTGCATTCCTAATTTTTATGGATATTTATTGCCTAAAAGATTGGCTGACCTTACTGATGAAAGTGCCAACTCCCATTGCCATTACTGGCAATGCCAGTTCAGTGTCAGCTAGTTTAGTGTCATTGAACTAAAATTAGCTGATGTCATTTTCCTGTAAGAGAAGCATGTTATTTGTTACTTCATAAAAGTGCTATTGTCTCATGTATCCATTTCAATTTGTTATTTAACTATTTCTTTAATAGAATTGTAAAGTTGTTTGGAAACTAAAAAGAACTAGTCAGTGTGCTCTTGAGTGACATCCGTCTGTGATTATTACAAGGGAAATTAATGACAGTAACTTATTTTACTTTTTTTTATTATTAGACAGGTACAAATTTATTGTTTATAAAATAGTTTAATGTATTATAAAATGTAATTTTTTAATATAATAGAAATATAAAATTACTTGTTTTGGTTGAAATAGATTTGTTTCTGTGAAATTTTGCATTCAGGAGTTTTGCCATAGAAAGAAATTATGGTAAACTTTGGAGAAAAATTACAGCGATAACAAATGTGAAGTTAGTTTTGAATTTCCACATTTTTCTTATCATGAAATTTTTAGTTTTTACAATTTCCTTTTGGAGCATAAAAAGACATTTCAGTCTACTGTGGATGAATGTTCGTAACATAATTGTTTCATTCTTTTTTGCCTAAGGTGGAAGACAGCAATCCTACAGTGCCGTGGGATGAGAAACGGAAGCTTTGGAGCTGCAGCTTTATTTTATCCTCAAAGCCTGCATTGTTTGTCTTCATCTAATCCAGCTCTGATGGACATTTGTGACAGTTGCCTGTACACATGCTGTAATGAAATATTAGAAACGTCTGTACATTCCAAACCCCGTATTATACACTGCTGCTAGGATGCATATTTTTGCACATGCTGTGTATTCTTATGTGTAGAAGGAATGAAACTAGTTTCCAGAGTTGTTATTAATATGAATATATGTCATGTGTTAATATTGAGAACAGGAAAAATACATTCCTGGTGTTATTAGTTCTTCATTTCCTGTCTCCAGCTGAAAATTCACTCATTCAGAGACCAGTGTAATTCTTCATAATAAAACAAGAGTTTTGATCATGAAGAGCACAGAGCCTCACAATGCAACATGAAGGCTTAGTAAAAATCAAGTCTCGCTATTTTTCAGTGCTCATGTCACAATGTCAGGCTGGTTTGTGATGGAAATCATTTTGGGAGTTAATGCAACAACATAATACTTACTTGATATATTGCTTTCTTAGTTAAAGGATTTAAGTTAATATATGAATCTAACATATTTATTTGACATATTTGAAGCTGTGGTTTGTAGGAATTTAAGAATGGTAGAAGTCGTCAATGGGATAAAAAGGTGGGTATAACACACCGGGAACAGCCTTCAGTAGCAGTATAAATTTAATCGTATCTTATATTCATTAGTGTTATACACCTTGTAAGACCTTATAATATTTTATTCCATGGACTCTACTTCTTTAGTATGTTAAGACATTTCTTTAAAAGATGACTATCAATATCCTTATTTTAAGTGCTGCTAGCAAATTTACGCATATAGTTAGTTACAATTTGATGTGACAGAATGAGATAATTTATGTAAAGTGGCAGAGTGCCTGGCACTAAAGCAAACAATAAATATTATTGTTATAATTGTTGTAGAACTAATGACTTCAGTAGTAATCACAATTTGAAGGGATTTTATGATGCAAAATCTAATTTAGAAAATAGCAAACAGATGGAATAAGTATATGTTCAGAAGTTTTAGTTGTGTTGAGTAGAGGTTGTTAATAATGAAAACATTAAATGAAAATAAAAATCATACCGAGTATCCCTGACAATGGAAGCAAAGAAGGTTCATCATGGAGCCTTGGAGGGCAGAGATGGGCCTAGAGGTGTGGCAAAGGAGGAAAAGCAGGTGCTGTCATAGCTCTGTACCACAGGGGGGCAGCATCGGGCACAGCCCCGAGGCACACTGTTCTGTGTAGTTCCTACTGTTCAACCATGAAGAGATGGCAAAGTGTGATTACAAAACTGTGACAGAAACATTTACGTCTTACAGACCTTTTTTACATCTTACCCTTCACATGCCAAAACTTGGCTGCAGGTGTAGCCTCATTTGTAGTTAGTGTTAAAGACTAGATCGGAAGCTATCTGTGAATGAGGGACCAGTCAGGTGGTGCTCCTGGCATTCCCTTGGTGGACCCTGTGTTTAGACCCTGGAACAAAACAGTGCACAGATACCCAGCCTCTCCACTCCTGCCCAGGCTGGTACCAAGCAGCCATCGACTGTTCTTGGACTGAACTTCTGATGCTTCTGGCAGTTGCCTACCATCTTTACTTGAAATATGCAAAATACACAAATACGACAAACATTGATTCATATGGCTTTCGGGGTAGTATCTAGTTTTTTTTTATTTAATATTTTGCCCTTTCAACGTGTGTGTGTGTGTGTGTGCGCACATTAAAGGAATCAAATTTCTTTACTATATATTTTCCAAGTCAAAATTGGTGAGCTTGTAGGGAGGCTTAGAATTCTTTAATATGGAAAACCCTTCCATCCCACAATTAGGCACCTCTGACTAAAAAAAGAGTGCTGTTTATGGTATACTTTTGTAGAAAGGAATTTGAAAGGGTATCAGTCAACAAAAGTACAAATAATTGATCTCAAATCTACCTTGTTTTGATAGTGTTATGGGAAGAAAAGGTATCAAAGTTATGCAATGGACCCTGTAATTGGGGAAAGAGCTTCCCAGAGCAAAAGTGGGGAGGATTAATGACATCTTTCATAGATCTTGGATTTAGAGTAGATTTTATTTATAAAACACAATTTAAGAAAGCAACAAACTGAGGTGACTTTTCACATGACTTACAAACTCATAAGTGCCTCTGATTCATGGCGACTCATCACCATCAATTGATGTACTGATGGTATGCAAAGTAATACTGTTGTAGGAAGCTTTGCCCAAAAAAATCATATGAGTATTCTCTTTTTTGTCAGTATAGCTAAAGTCTTGCCAATTTTTTTTTTACCTTTTCAAAGAAACAAAATTTGATTTTGTGGTTTTCTGGTTTTCTCTATTGTGTTTCTGTTCTCTATGTCTTTAGTCTCTGTATAACCTTTAGTATTTCTTACCTTCTTTGTGCTTTGGATTTAGTTTGTGCTTTTTCTGGTATCTTAAGTTGGAAGGTTTGGTTATTAATTTGAGATTTTCTATTTTAATGAAAGTATTTCAAGTTAACAAATTTTTCTCTAATCATGGCTTGAGCTGCATCCTGTAAGTTTTGATATGCTATGTTTTTATTTTCATTCAGTATTTTCTAATTTGCCTTATGATTTTTTTGACTCAATATCAAATTTAGGAGTGAATTGTTTAATTCCAAAATACTTATGAATTCCAGATTTCTGTTACTAATTTATACTTTCTTCCCATTGTGGTCAGAGTATGCCCTATTTAATGTCAGTCTTTGTAAGTTTTTGAGACTTGCTTTATGGCTTAGCATATGGTTTATCCTGTAGAATGTTCCTTGTGCATTTGAGAAGAATATGTATGTGTTTTTATTGGGTGATGTCTTTTGTAAATGTTTGTTAAGTCACATTGACTTACAGTATTGTTCAAGTTTTCTGTTTCCTTGCTGATCTTCTGCCTATTTTCATCTATTATTGAAAATGGGGTACTAAAATCCGTGACTCTTATCTTTCTTTCTTCAGTTCTATCAGTTCTTTTCTTTATGCATTTTGGCATTCTTGTTGAGTGTATATATGTATGAGCTTGCAATTGTTATATCTTTCTAAAGGAATTATCCTTTCATAATCATAAATTGTCCTTCTTTGTCTCTAGTAGCATGTTTCTTTAGTACATACTTCGTCATGTGTTAGTATAGCCACTCCTGCTGTCTGCATGGTATATCCTTTCGTTTTACTTATATTTTTGAGTCTAAAATGTGTCTCTGGAAGACAATTTATAGTTTATAGTTGACTCTTGCTTTTTAAATTCAGCCTCATAATCTCTTTCCCTTTTGGTTGGAATATTTAACCCATTCATATTTAATATTATTGTTAGGTCTGCCATTTTACTTTTCGTTTTCAACACATCTTGATTTTTTTTATTATTGCAGTTGCTGTTCCTTTATTCCTACTCTATTTTTTTATATTACATTAAGTGAATGTTTTCTAGGATTATATTTGAACTGTTTTAATTTTTTTCAATTTTGTTGACTTTAACTTCTCAGTGGTGGCTGTAGGGCTTATCGTGTGCATGTTACATTTATCAGAATCTACTTCATATTTATGCTAACTTGATTACAATGAGTGCTTTAGTTTATTCCACTATAGTTTTATTTTTCTCTTCACTCTTTTGGTGTCCTTATTATTATACAGGTGTCCATAAAGCTCATGTACAATTTAACATAGACAACTGTTTTATACATACATACACATATACACACACACAGAGATATATGTGTGTGTGTGTACATACATATGCATACATACATTCAGGACATCCTATATATATTACATCTATATATGCTACCAACCCAACAACACATTGTTATAATTTTTACTCTAGATGATTGTAGTATATTAAAGAAGCTGAACAAAGAAAGAACAAATCATATTTATAAAATTTATTCTATTAACTTTACTGTTTCTATTTTCCCTTTGTCTTATGGATTTTGATTATCATCTGGTATCATTTCTTACTCAAAACCTTTGTTGTCATGTGTCTTCTCTATGTTGTCATTGTCACATTTATATATATTCTAGACCTAAAGTATAATTATATAATATTATTTCATGCAATTGCTAAAAATAAGAGAAGGAAGAAATATGCATTTATACTGTCTTATAATTACATAGTTACATTTACTAGCACTCTCTGGTTTTGGTGTGGATTTAAATTATAGGTTGTCTCCGAGTTACAAATATCTGACTGATGTATGACTTGCATTTATGAAGGGAGGCTATTACAGGTAATAGTAAATGCACCTGCTTCAAACTTACATACAAATTCATCTTAAGAAGAAACCTAAAGAACCTATCTGATTTGTAACCTGGGGACTGCCTATAGTGTCACTTGGTTTCAGGCTAGAAATCTTTCCTATAGTGTTCTTTATAAGGCAAGTCCATTACCCACAAATCCTCTTAGAAGTTTTTTTTTTCACCTCTATTTTAAAAGATAGTTTTGCTGGATATAAAATTTAGGGTCAATATATATGTATTTTTTTCTTTTGGCATTTTGAATATTACATCTCCCCCTTTTTTCTTTCAGCATTTTGAATATTACATCCCATTGCCTCTGGCCTCCATTGTTTCTGATGAGATGTCAGTTATTAAATTTAATGGGATTCTCTTCTGCATGCCAAATAATTTTTTAGTTACTGCTTTCAACATTTTTCTTTTGTCCTCAGCATTTGTATTGTGATGTATCTGGGTGTGAATCTTTGTTTATCCTGTTTGGGGTTTCTTGAGTTTCTTAGGCATGTAGATGAATTCTTTTTAATCAAATTTGGAATCTTTGAGGCATTATTTCTTTGAATATTTTCTCCACTTCTTTCTTAGGCTTTTCTCCTTCTGGGACTTTCATTATGCATATATTAGTGTATTCTTTTGTGTTTGTTTTTGCCTCATCCTCTCACTGCCCATCTGTGGATTTTTGTTGTTACTATTTGTTTATTTGTTCAATGCCTTGGCTATACTATTTTAATCATGTCTATTACTCCTGTAGTGTGAATTTTATAATATGATTCCTCAGAGATAGATTGCAGCTCCAGGCATGTGTACAGTCACCATGAGATGACAATAATTTAACAGGGCTTTCTTCCTTTGATTTCTCTGGTAAGCATTTTTTTTTTCTATTGATTGGTATTACACCTAGATGTTACACTGATATGGCTGATTAGATTTTGTTTCTGGAAATACTTTGGGGCATAAGTTGCTCCACATTTGACTCAATATTTGGGCCTTTTTGCACTTTTTGTTTTGTTTTGTTTTTGAGACAGAGTCTCACTCTATTGCCCTGCTTTGGTGTCATCATAGCTTACAGCAACCTCACACTCTCTGGCTCAAGAGATCCTCTTGACTCAGCCTCCTGAGTACCTGAGACTGTAGATATGCACCACCATGTCCAGGTAATTATTCAATTTTTAGTACAAATGGGATCTTACTCTTGCTTAAGCTGGTCTCAAACTTCTGAACTCAAGCAATCCACGTATCTCAGCCTCCATGAGTGCTAGGATTATAAGTACGAGCCACCTCGCCTGGCCTATGCAAGGTTTTTTTCTTTTTCTTTTCATTTTTTTACAATTAATACATGTAACACTTTTTTTTTTATGAGAAACATTGACTTAGTCTGTCACCCAGGGTGCAATACAGTGGCACAATCATATCTCACTGCAGCCTCCTGCCTCAGTGTTTTTTTTTTCTTTGTAATTTTTATTTCAAATTAATATGAGGGTATAAATTTTTAGGTTACAGTGTTCTCATTCCATGGTAAAGTACCAGTTGGAGAAGAGCCCTCACCCAAGGGGTGTGCTGAATACTCTCATTGTGCACATTAGGTGATATTCTGCCGAATGCCCTCCCTCCTCCCTCTAATGGCCCTCTCCCTTCTTCCCCTTTCCCTCCTCACTTCTCCCCATTGCTAGTGAAAACAATATATAAAACAATTACAAGCTTATATGAATGATAAAACACAAAAATAGTCCTGCAAGTGTATTTTTGAGGCCAGTAGTAAAGGTTTGTTCTGACCCCAGGAGGGGTCTTAGTTGCCTTGGTTCTGCCTGATAAACTAGTTGGCCTACGATTTTAACTTTTTGGCTTTAAACAGCTAATAGTCTTCTCTTTCTTACTTGCCACAAAATTTTCCATTGTTTTCCGGGGTACCCATAGACTTGAACTTCCCGATACTCTGTTACTAATAAAGTCAGTTACTTCGAGTAGATCTTTGGTGTTCTTCCTTCATAATGACTACTTCAAGCCCTGGAAAAAAAGTCCTTGAGCTATAGCTTCAGAGCTATGGTTGGGGATAGTGGCTTGCTTCCCATGGAGTGACATTCATCTTTGTAAATGGGATTCTTCAGTGGAGGCTACTGCCTCTGGTCTTTGTGGTTTGTCTCTCCTGGCCTGAAACCTCCACCATATGAGTCAGGGTAAAGGTGATCAAGGCCTCAGTATTCTTACTCTGCTGTACCTAGTGTAGAACCTCTGCTCTATTAGTAGAGGCTGGGTGAAGGAAGAAGGCACAGTACCCAGAGATTCAGATTTTGCAACCCTTTTAGTATCCCTTGACTAGGAGCTGAGGAAAGAAAGGGCTGTCTTCTTAGTCATATCCACAAATGAGTTTTAATCCTGCTAAGCTGATGTCAGAGAAGGGATGAAGTGGATTTGTAGCTCGAATTTCAAATCAAATACTCTCACTGTTCTTACTAAGAGTTAGTAGATTTTCTTGAATAAATGTTTCTCCATTTGCTGTACACTCTTAGGATAATATTCAGATACTTATTTTATAATTTCCACCAGTGCTGATTGTTCGCCAGGGAGCGAGTCTGCAGAGGTCCTCGTGCTGACATCCTGGACAGAAATTCTCTGTCATGTAAGATGAGACATTACTCACAATGTCAGGCTTTCACTTCTTTTTTGGGATTTTCACTTGAGTAAGTGTATTTCTCACAATGTGTCACATATCATGATGATTAAGGGTAAGCTCATGCTTTTTGATAGCTTGAAGTTGAAAAGGGATGCTTCTTAAAATGAAAATGAAGTTGACATAATGTAGGGTTAATGATCAACTTATTGAGTTAATTACTCTGAAATTTTCTTTTTCTATTTCTGTTTTAATTAATTAAGAGTAATTAATTAATATGTGCTGATTAATGATATCTAAGTCTTAAATTCACAGACAACCCCAAGATGGCACGTATATAAATAGGCATCCATATACACCTCATTTTATTTAGAATATCGTTCACTTCTACTAAAACATATTAATATAGCAAATATCGACACAATGTAAAGGAAGCTATTAATTAAATTCACTTTATAATCTTGGGTCATAGCCTAGACAGTTATGAAGAAGATGAAGTATTATCCATCGATGATGTAAGGCAGCCTTAAGGATATGTACAAGGGAATGGCCTTTTATTTCTGTGTTTCCTTCTTTTGTGTACAGTTGTTTCCTGCAGTACTTTGGTATAAAACTCTAACCTGGCTGGCATTCACTGAGGATGTGAGGTGATGAGACATGACTGACCCTTCAGATATTTTTAGGAAACACAGAAACAGCTCAGATGGGAAGTCTTGTGCTGTATTAGACTTAGATTATGTTTCAGTGAACCACACTAGAGGCTTAGCACTTTAGGTCATATGGGAATGGCCGTTTGGAAATTATGCTATTGAGTTTGAAGAAACTTTAACATTTCTGACACTTAGGGAGCCAATGATACTTACACTCTGGTTGTAATGAATCAGTAGCCTTAAGAAAATTCTTACAGTCACAAGAAAAACCTAGACACATTTGTTTTATTCCCTTTGGATCTGATTCATTTCCAGAATAACTCTATTGTATAATTCCTTTGATAACATTTAATTGCTTTCAAATTACTAGATTGGAATTCAGTCAGCCTCAGAAATTTTCCTGTGAAAATACATAGTACATTAGAATCTTGTCCAAAGGGATTTTTTTTTAAATGCAGATTAAAGTCCATACCTTAAATGAAAATTTCTATAACATGAGGATACTTCTTTATGATATGTCAGGAGTTTACAGTATTATCATAGCTCAAGAGTAAAATGAAAATTGACCCCTTGCAATTTCAGTTACATAAATTTCCTTGCAAATTTTTTTTTGTGTGTATGTGGTAAAGTGTAATTTGACATGGAGTTAGATTAGTTGTAAATCTATATTGCAAACTCTTGGGTAATGAGTCAAAATGTTTTCAAAGGAAATTGGTTTGGTGTTTTTTATTTTTTTTATTGTTGGGGAATCATTGAAGGTACAAAGAAACAGTTTACACTAATTGCATTTCTTAGGTAGTGCCTCTCGTATAATTATGGCCTGTGTTAAAGAGGTGTGTCACACACCGTGACCCCCCACCCCTCCTTCCTTCCCTCTCTTCACTCCCCCATTCTCCCACCTCCCACCATGTACTGGGTCATCAATTGTTCTCAGATCAGAATTGAGTGCATTGTGTTCTTCCTTCTCCTTTCTTGTGAGGCTTTACTATGAAGAATGTGTTCCGCCTTTATCCAGGTTAATACAAAAGATGTAAAGTCTCTATCTTTTTTAGTGACTTAATAGTATTCCATAGTATATATATATCACAGCTTGTTAATCTATTCCTGGATTGGTGGGAATTTAGGTTTTTTCCACAGTTTGGCAGTTGTAAATTGAGCTGTGATAAACAGTGTAGTGCAAATGTCTGTATGATAAAATGATTTTTTTTCTTCTGGGTAGATGCTCAGTAATGGGATTGCAGGATCAAATGATAGTTCTAATTTGAGTTCTTTGAGAGTTCTCCATACTTCCTTCCAAAAGAGCTGTATTAGTTTGCAGTCCCACCAGCAGTGTAAAAGTGTTCCCTTCTCTCCTCATCCAGCATCTACAGCTGTGAGATTTTGTTATGTGGGCTATTCTCCCTGATGTTAGGTAATATCTTAGTATGGTTTTGAGTCGAATTTCTCTGATAATTAGGGACAACAAGCATTTACTTTTTAAACAAATCTCATTAAAGGAAAAAATATAAAATACCTACAATATACATGATTTCTTCTTCTTTTCCTCTTTTGCTTATAGAAATCATCTTTTTGTCATAGGATGCTTCCTATAAGAATTTTTTGGGTTTTTTTTTTTTGCAGTTTTTGGCCAGGGCCGGGCTTGAACCCACCACCCCCGGTATATGGGGCCAGCGCCCTACTCCTTGAGCCACAGGCACTGCTATAGCAATTATCATTATATGAAGTAGTTCTAAATAGTCAAGAGGTGTATTTGGAACTCCATTAAAAAAATTATACTTTAGTTCAGCGAAGTCTGTTTAAATAATGATGATTTTGCTGACAGGGAACAACCTCTACTTTTATACTCAGGGGTCGTGATGGCCAAGCTTACTGACACGTACTCAGAAACTTGAGGCCCTCTGGGAACAATAAGGAGGAAACATGTAAGAAGAATCTGTAATTCTACAGATTTTTATTTTCTGAGTCCACAGACAGGAAATGTGAACCCAGTTCTTGTAGGTAAATTGGTCTTCCTAGGAAGAGGAATTAATGCTTGTAGAGCACAAGGAGGTGATGTTCTCATTTATACAAGTGAGAGGAAATGTCCTAAGTGCCACTCTGCTGTGAAGACAAGTAGCAGGTGAGCAGTGAACTCCAAGGAACAGCCCATCTCAAATGTGTTAGCACCAGTACTCTGTTAGTGCTCGCTTGCGTAAAACTATGTATTCAAAACATTTCACGGACATTGATTACACCTGTTTTTCCTCAATGCGGTTCTGACCTTGGGCTCCAGCCTCGTGTTCCTCTCAGAGCCTCCCTGAGGAGAGCATTAAGCCCATTATTGCTAACTTACACATCTTTAGCCAGAGAACACATTTTTCTATTTTCAGTACTGTCCTTGGGGGCCTTACTAACTTAATTCTACCATCACGTGTATTTGTATTATTCAAATACATTTTATTAGCATACTTGCTATAGTATGGAAATTAGTCCAAAGAAAGTAGGTAATATTTCAGCCCCAAATCAGTTTTTTTCTTCTTTTCTAAATCACTTTTTTAAAAACTGGCCAGATAGGATGACATACACGTATTGGAAATCTGGGCTTTTTTCATTCCATCCTCCCTCTCATGTGAGAGGAAATCTTTTTCTTTTTTTCACCAGAATGAATAATATTTAATGTGTGTGGTCAAAGAATAATTGCTTATATTTTGAATTCCTTTTCTATGGGTTGCACAATACTGTTAACAAAACAAACTTGCCCCACTACTATTAGCTTCCACCATTACCTGGTGAGGCAGGAAAATAAGTAACAGGAAGCTGTCCAGCTGAAACATGGAGCAGGTGTATGTAGAACAGGAGACGGCTCCTGGTGTAGACACGGAAAGCCAAGAGGCCACAGCGACTTCACAAAGGGAGAGAGGATTTCCATGCAGCCAGCCCCCGTTCGAGAAATGATTGGGAAGGTTTGGGTCAGTTCCTTAGATGAATCAGGGTGGGATTCATGATACTGTTCTCTGAGCGCAGTTTTGTGACTACCTCCAACCAGGTAACACGGTCACATCATGTGATACCGTCAGATGGGTGGGGAATACGGAGGCTCCAGGCACAGACGAGAGCCAGCCTGCGGGATTCAAATCCCGACTGTGAGTCCCACCGGGGATGTGTGACCTCAGGCAATGGGCTCAATCTATTGGACATCAATTTCTTTATCTTTGACCTCAAAATGTAAATCTTAAGATGTTTGTTTTTATTTTTGTATTATGGAAATGTCAGACTCCGTATTATTACTCCATTATTATAGGAATATCTACATTGTTAGAGAAGCCCTTTCACCAGATAGTTACACCTCATAATCCTCACAAAGTACCTCATTCAACAGCTGTTTATTGAGCACGTTTAAAAGTTCCAGTCTAAGTAGTAGGTGATAGTAACACGGGGATGAACAAGGCCAACAAAATCCCTGCCCTTGTGGGGTTGGCAGACATCCAGTGGGGCAGGCTGCCTGGGGGATCTCAGCTGCCCAATCCATTCCCCTCTCTTCCCGGGACCCTTTTACAATGCACACACTTCTGTGTTCAGTTGCTCAGCCTCCCAGGCTCCACTGCAGAAAAGGCTCTGATCCCTTTCATCTTCCCAGGCTTCATAAAAAAAAAAAAAAAAAAATTTCCCAGTCATATCCCAGATGACTGTCAGGGCTGAGGTCTAATCAGAGGTGGGTTTTCTTGATCCTTTAATAGTGATATGGTAAAATAGCAAATGCTCAAAACTCTCATGACCTGAAGTAAGACATAAGAGCTAGAACCATGTGATTTCATTACCTCACCTTATATGACCTGTATAAATTCTGCAGTGACAACGGACAGGTTCAGCCCTGTGGTTCATGATGGTTAATGGGCACGTATATTCACGGATGAAGGAAATGCTGCCACATGCCAGCGGCCGAGAGCCCTGGGCTGCTGGAGCAGGACTGCCCAGGGTCCTACTACTGTCATCTTACCTCTCTTCTTTCTCACTTTTTCTTTTGCAAAGATAACCATTCCGCCGCCCACCTGCTCCACTGGGAGCCCTGTGCACAGTCGTGGGTCTGTGTCTGCAGCTGGTGCCTGTTTAGTACAAGCCCAGGTACCGCGACGGGAGGATCACTCACAACCACCTAAGGTGCTTCTCAGGCCTTTTCCCCCTCTTACACACTGGGTACCAAAAGTAGCTGTATTGCTGAGAAGGGTCGACCTAGAATAGGTGCTTGGATAGCAGAATTCTTGAAGGAAGATGATGAAATAATTCATGAAGAAGGAGTGAAACCATATTCTGAAATGAGGAATAGATATAGCTTATTATATGTAATTTCGTATGCTGTTGTCTGTTGAGACAGACAATTTTAAAAGTTAACTGTGCCTCCTTCCAAAACAGTCACTCAGGGTACAACTTTAATGAGCCGCAGAGTCACTGGGGGACCGCTCTGAAAAACACAAGTGGAGGCAGCTAGGCACTCAAATTGCTGGAGGAAAGACGCAACAGGACAGAGGCCGCCTCTGAGCTGGTGAGGAGAGGCTGGGAGAGCGGGAGATTGGCGTGAGGAGCCAGAGTCCTTCTGGGAGCAGGGAGCTGAGAAGAGTGTTAACTGAGTTTTACAGGCGGGGAAACTTGTGGAGTTGACCATGGGGAGTGGAGGGAGGAATCTCAGGACCCTGTGGGGTTGGAATGGGGCCTCCTTAGAGTTCCTCACAGCTCTGATGACTGCTCAGTGTGGGAGCTGAGACCCCCCAACTCTGGAGGGACTGGCCTGGCTCCCTTTGAACTAAACTCCTAAGTGATTTTCAACTGGTGTGCTGTGAGAACATCTTTAAGGAACATTAAATTATTTTTGAAAGAAGCTTAAAGCACAGTATGTGTATTTTTTTTTTTCTTCACTCTTTTTTTTGGGGGATCAACACTTTTTTTTTTTTATAGTCTCGCAGTGTGACTATAGGTTCAAGTGTGCCGTGAGATTAAAAGGTTGAACAACGCTGTCCTAGAGGCGTGGACGGCTCCAGGGAGAGAGACTTCCCCTTCACGCCTTCCTCTCCCACTGCCACCTCCAGAGGTGACTTAGACCCTGTAATCCTGACGATTTGTGGAGGTGCAAGTACGTCCTTGAAAATAAGATCTGTACGACTAGTTCTGATGCCCAAGTTGGTAAAGGAAGCCTTACTCATTATTTACACGCAACAAACTGTAGAGAAGATACGGTGAACTTGGATACAAATCTGCAGCTCTCCCTCGCAAGGTCGGGCCACCAGCCCTTCAGCCATGTGGCAGAAAGAGCACCCAGGGCTCCCGCGGGCTCCTTGCCCTGAGCTTCGCACTGTTCTCTTACAAGCCCGCTCTTCTGCAACTTTGGCGTTTTTTCCTCATGGTACATATTTTCCCCCCTCATCACAGATTATTCTTAGTTTTTTGCTTCTGCACTTGCTCAGAGTGTAGTCTTGAAGTCCTGAGTCTTTTTCAGCAGACCCCACCAAGTTTTGCAGACAACGCATCTCCCAGGCGGGGCCCCAGCGCTCTGCCTTCCCTACTCTGCAGGCTGCACCAGGGTTCTCCCCAGCAGCTTCCTTCACTCCCGGGCAGCAACTTTCTCCGCCGCGTAATGATGGGTGACGGCATGCTTGCCACGTGCCTGGGCAGAGCCATTTTCTGGATGAATCTGACTGGAACAGTCTCCCATGTTCCCTCACAACACAGCAGACTTCAGATGCGGTAACATGGAAGCCGGAAAAGACCAGTGTTATCTTTTAATCACTTAAATTCACCAGTTTGGTGTGTGCTCCATCATTATTAGGTTAATAATCCCTAGCCTTTTTTTTTTTTTTTTTTAAATCTTTCACAGAATACTTAGTTTCCAGGAGACACTTAGAACTGAAAACATGGTGAAAGTAGGTGGCCTTGTTACGGCTGAGGCTTCCCCATCCTCACCAAAGAGCAACCCTCTGCTTTTGCTTCCAGGGGAGAGTCAGCATTTGACCTCATCTGTGGCCTGTTCGTTGCCTGCTGTGCCAGGAGGCATGTTTTAGGGCCAGACGGGTGAAGGAGGTGAGATTCTGCCATAAATCAGACTATTTCACAGTAACAGAGCTGCAAAGGCAAAGCAAGGCAACCGTGGACTGTCTGCTTCTGTTGGTGTGTGCAAAAAGCCTCTCAAATCCAAGGTGGATTTGCAGTTGCCCTTCAGCCACCAAGATAATATCCAACCAACCCTAATAGAAATTTCCAGTGTTTCTGCTTGAAAATTCTCGTCCTAGATGATAACACTAAGGAGATAATCAACATACTTGTGAATCACATAGTTTACTGCCATACAAAGAGAACCTTTTTGTTCAGGTTCACAATGCTTAAGGAGGGGGAGGATGACGTGAACAAACCTCATAGGAAACACACTGAATGGATTAGCTGCATTAACACACAGTGAGTTCCAAAATTATTAAAGCTTCATTGCTCCTTTAGGATGGAAGCTGATCTCCGTGGAAAGTAAAGTCTAATTAGTGATTAACAGCAACTCACATGTGGCATCTGATAAGATCTGAAGTCTATTCTGAGCAAAGGAGGGAGATCACTCCAAGTTGTCCCATTTGGAATTTGAGAAGACGTCATATTTTCAAATGGAGGAGAGAATACACTCCAAGTTCTCATTAGAGCAAAACATACACCGTTCACTTAGCAAAACTATGTAAATGTTTAGAATCATTTCAAATCTACTTAATACTCTAGAAAGAGCATTGACAGCAGACAAATAGAGGGTTTTTGATTGGTTTGCACAGTAGCCTACCAACGTTGATCTAGTTCTCCTACATTAAAATTTTAATAGCTTTGTTTAAACTGAATTTTAAATGGGTTCTTTCACTGCTTCAAAAAACCTCCGATTATGGAAAGATTTAATTGCATGGTTAGGAAATGGGCAGGGTTTTTTGTAGCAGCACATTGAGTACAGAATTAAGTGACAAGGAGTCTTACGGGTCACTCGGGGACTAAAGCTCTCATTCACTTATGCAATAGACAAGTCCTTTCTTGGACAGGATGTCAGTTTGTGGGAGGTGATCCAGGATTTGGTGTGGTTTAACAGTAGTCCTTTTAATTTTATTCCCACCTTCTTAATTAATCTCACCCTACTGGACCACTGCTTTATTTTATGTTCCTTTATAAACGTATATACTGCAAAGCTTCACCATTGATGCATTTTCTCAGTGAATATCTTTCCATTTATTTTTACACCAAACCTCCAGCCAGGGCCAGTGAAAACAAATTTTGTAGCACTATCTGATTATATGCCTTTCAATTTCAACCCATCAGAAATACTTGACACCTGTCCTCATCTAATAATTGAAACGATTCCTGAAGAAAGTATCTTTATGAATGCATCTAATTGATGCATTGTCCCTTTTTAGTGATGTAGAGGAATAATGCCACTAATGGGGGTCCCTAAATGAAAGAGCGTCAAGTGCTGTTGCTTACTGACATGACTCCTGGAATGACAGAGAAACAGAAAATAGAATAAGATTGGCTGCTTGGGATCAGAAGAGCCAATAGGGTGATTTTATTTGCACATGTTGTGGATTCTGGTGTTGTCTTTAATGGGATGCACATCCTTATACAGATTTTGTGTTAGTGAGCAGGTTTCTGCAACTGCTAACAGTGCAGCGGGCTGTTGGAGAGAGGAAGGGTATTGGAGGAAAACTGTGCTCAGTGAGAGAAAGTGGACGCATCCAGTGTAGTCATTAAGCTCTGCTACCTGACTCGTTTCTTTCTATTGCTGTAGGATAAATGTGATTGCTAACATTTTGGCATTTCTTCCTTGGCCGTGAGGAGGACAGGTTACAATGCATTTGTTATTCATCAAATGATTATTGAGTTCTTCCTGTGCTGGTGCTAAGGAAAACACAATCCCTGCCTAAACACACCCAATCATAACTAGGGTATTTTTTAAAAATCCCTGCAGATGGCATAAACTATAGGTTCAAAAAAAGAAGAAAGTGTCTTTTGAGGTCATCAGGGAAGGTTTCATAGACGAGGTGAAATATGACTTGAGAGTTAGTGAGGAAAGTTGGAGAGGCGGGTGAGGGAAGTTGTGTGGACCAGTGGGAGGAAAGGTTGAAAAGGAAAACAGAGCTGATGAACCGACCATTTTAGCCCAATCTAATCTAAATACAAACAAGAGAGTGGAAAGAGGTTCTAATAGGAAGCAGGATGAAGGAACCAAACTGAGTACGTTGAGGGGCAGATTATGAAATGAGAACTCTGTCTATCTGTAGGAGATATTGATCAAGTTACTCACTGAGCGCCTGAGTAGCAGACGCTGCACCAGACATCGGCACGGTGAGATCATGAGTGAGATTGCAACAAGGGCAGGAAGAATTATGAGCACGGGATTCCTGCTTTCTGGAAATTAGTCCCACACGGTATTCACGGTGGCCTGGAATGGAGAAAAACTGCAGGTGGAATCCTGTCTCCCAGAGGAGGAAAGACGTCAGGGAAACAGACAAGGCCAGACTCGTGCCTGCCCCACCTCCAGGCTAAGAGCTGGTGTCTGAGGTTGCCTCCTCCGACACCTGAGGCTTTTCTCTTCATAAATTGTTCTTATCACAAAAGCACGACTTGGAATGTGAGTGAGCTTCTGACCTCCAGCTTACTCTCTCCAACTTTTCCCCATAGGCTCCAAGAAATAGGACACATCCTTCTATCTTTAAATATCTTGCTTGTAAATTGTCCTTAAAATACTGTGTCCCCGTCCGATTCTCCTAGGTATAGTCTAAAAAGCACCCAGGTAAGTGAGAAGTGTTTGGTCTTTCCGACAGTTGCCCCCATCCACCTGTCAGACTGCCCAATGAGATCAAAGTTGCTGAGCTTATTACCAGACACGAACCAACCCCAGGAACAACTAAACACAAAGGTACTTACCTTTTGAAAATATAAAATATGACCCTTGTGTGTGTGTGTACATCCCCCCCTTTCTCAGCAACCATTGCAGAATCCATGATCTCATGGTAAAAATAGTTGTAACCTGGAAAATACCCAGGACCTCTATAGCCTTCAATATTATCCTAAATCCATGTCATCCTTTTTCTCCCCCAACCTGTTCACAGCGCAGTTGTTTAGGGTCACACACTCAGGATGGGAGTGTCTTCTTGGCAAAGAATAACGGATAGGTGGTTGCTGAGTTAGCGTCTGACCTTGTTTCTAGTTTCTACGTGTTCTCTAAGAGGTCGCATGGGTCTTCTCTAACACACCCCATGCCCTTCTCAGCTCTTCCTGAGCATCATGCCACCCTGTGGGGCTCCGTTTTCTGCAGGCCCGCACAGTCTTAATCAGTGCAATATGAGACACGTCTTTCAGATGTGCCTGAAGATGGGCATTCGACAGGGTAAAGGTAAGGAGGTGGGCGCTGGATGTTTCCCTGCTGCCCAGGACGAGCCTGCAGCAGCTGCTTAGATAGCAAAGCACAGGAGCACTGGGAAACAGGTGCCTGTCTGGGCCGAAGGAGGCTCACTTTTTGGACCCGCCAGCAAGAGTTAGCAAACCCTCCCAGGGCGTTGGCCCTGCCCTTCTCCTGCCCTCTAATTTCATTCTTCAAATATTCTTTTTTCTTCTTGTTTTAAACAGCACTCCTTTTGAGTATTTGCATTCCTTTTAAAAAACTTGAGTCATTTCACTGGCTTTATGCCACACGAGTGAATTTTCATTTCATGTGAGCTAGTGCCCTGTTTCTCATTTTGAAGGGGATTTGAGAATTAATTCCAGTCGCTTCATATCTTTAGCAACTCATGCAAACATAACTTTGAAAGCTTAGTTTATATGACTCATTGGATCCTTAAAAATCATTAGCATTTCTTCCTGCTTCCTAATTATTTTATTTAAAACTATAAAGTTATGGGCGGCTCCTGTGGCTCATCAAGTAGGGTGCCAGCCCCATATACCGAAGGTGGCGGGTTCAAACCCGGTCTCGGCCAAAGCTGGGCATTGTGGCAGGCGCCTGTAGTCCTAGCAACTTGGGAGGCTGAGGCAAGAGAATCACCTAAGTCCAGGAGTTGGAGGTTGCTGTGAGCTGTGTGATGCCACGGCATTCCACCGAGGGCGATAAAGTGAGACTCTGTCTCTACAAAAAAAAAAAAACCAAAAAACTATAAAGTTATATGTTTTCTTATTTAGAAGTGAACGTAAAAAGTGTTAGTTTCCATATTAGATACCATAACATAAAATTTAAAAAATACCAGGATTAGGTTAAGTCCACAAGTTTCAGTAGGTTTCCTTCAGCTTTTGTAAATACAAGAGCAATTCGATTATTTTTCTTTTACTTTGAACCTACCAGGGAAAAGATAGAGCCCCAAGTTGTTTTCTAATGACCTTGACCTTTTTACAGTCAAGGTTGTAACAAGAGGGTTGCCTGAAAGTCTTCTCCATTCCTGTTGGAATAATAAACCATGCCTGATGCAATGCATGCTTTGGCTTGAAATCTTTTTCTGCGCCAGTATTCTGAAATGACTGGATGGGTAAACTGTCTTAAAAGGAAGGCTACTGTGACTCCTAGTCCTAGGACTGCAACGGTGGGCTTAGCTGCATAAAACAAAAAAGGCGTTTTCAGCTTTGTGTGAATCTTCGCTCAAGCATTTAAAAACGTGGACTCTGTTCTTTCAATGGCAAGCACTTCCATTAATGTTAATGAAAGTGACATACTTACTTCATAGCCAGAAAGAATGCCTCAGCCTTTCCCCAGGAATCCTACATTATTAAAAAAAAAAAAGTGTCTGTCCTGTCCTTTTTGTGGTGAAGTGGCATGGAATAACGGAGCTGAGGAGAACTGGCAACATTTAAAATAAAGCTCTCCATTTGTTGACACTAGACAAACACCTTAGTGTCTGAGCATAAATGCAAATGTCTTCATCTGTGCCTGCTACTTTTCACATTTGTTTCTGGCACATTGAAGGGAAAGTAAGAATCACTTTGATGTTTGAAAGATAAAATAGATTAGAAATTTTTATATATGCTAGTCATTTATTTTCTCACTGTTTCAAATTGAGAGTCCTTCTAGATAGAACCTGAGAAAAGGAGAAGAGATGAAACACAATAGATGAAAGACACACATAGAACTAGCAGCAGCATAATAGTCCTGTTACCCATTTCTTAAGGGACCGTATTCCATCATTTTTATTGAGTAAAATTGCCTCTGATGTTAGTGAGCTGAGTGCACTGAAAATGCTTCATTTTCAAAGTATTAGCAAGATCAATTACCAAATTCTTATGACCAATAGTGATAGAAAACACCTGACAGTAGGGTAGTATAGTGGAGCAATGTTCTTGTAAGAATTACCTTTGTTTTTATTTATTTTTATTTTTTTATGTCAATCCACGTGGTAAATCCTATTCATTTTGAAAATTTGAGGGTAGGTCAGCATTTTGCTCAAAAAATGGGATGACTACACCTGTGTGGAAAGGACAGGAATTTGAGAGTTTAAAGCACAAAGTTTTAGTTCCTCAGTAAATATTTATCTGCTCTGCATTCAAGTGCTCAGCTTGCCTTGTCTGTGGAGTGCCTATGAAACTTGTGTCTAAGCAGGTGGGTACTGTGGAGAGCTATTGCATTTAGTCTGCCCAGCAGTTTTCTGTTAAGAGCTACCTCTCTCCTATCTGTGTTGTCAATATGTTACCTTGTCTTAGTCTGCTTTGTGCTGCTATAACAGAATGCTACAGTCTGGGTGATTTATTAAAAAAGAAATTTATTTCTCATAGTTCTGGAGGCTGGGAAGTTCAGTATCAAAGTGCCAACAACTAGTGGGGCCTTTGTGCTGTGTCATTCATAAGGGCGTGAGAGAATGAGAGCCAGAGAGAAAGAGGAGACCAAATTCCTTTTTATAACAAGACCATTTTCCAGAAAACCAATGGACTCCCGAGAAAATGTCATTAATCTTTCGTGAGGGTGGAGACTTTAGGGCCTAATCACCCCTTAAAAGTCCCACCTCTAATACCATCCTAAATTTCAGGATGAGTTTTGGAGAGGGTATCACACCATAACATACCTCCTTCATAGTGCGACTCCTGCAAAACAGTTGAAATTCTCACATCTACTGGCGATGGTGATTAGTTTGGAAGGCATAAATCACTGCATCTGGAACAATTTGTGAATTTTGCTGAAACCTTCTAGAATGAGGAATTAGTGGTCTGTTTTCCATGATTCTAAGCTGTAAGGATAGTATTAACTTAGAGTTTCCAGGTATGAGTTTCCCAAAAAGTAAGAAGGAAGCCCACGAGAGAGCTCTGCTAAACTTACCTGGATTCAGCCCTGAACTGAATATATATAAAAATCAAATGTTTTTCTCTTTCATCTTTTTATTTCATTTTGTTTAGACTAGTTTGAGTCCTGGCAATAGCGCTTTGGGTCCTCATTAATAAAGTTGGGATAATAGTGACCTTTACCTCAAAGATTTGTTACAATGGTTGAATGAGATCAGAGGGTAAAAGTGAAATACACACACTACCCATGGTGTGCAGTGTTGAGCACAGGTGAGGGGCTGGAGGGGGGTTGTGGGAGTGTGTGATGTGCCTTCAGTTGCATGTGCTCTATGAGCATATCAGTTCGTAAGATGAATCTTGTCCATATATTCTAAGTATCACTTCTCCAAGTGAATTATGTTTATAGTTTATACTAACAGGCAAGAGATAAAACCCCATAGCTCCCAGTATCCATTCACTCAACTAAGATCTATGAGTGCCTCTGTGTATCAGGCAGGGCTCACGTGCTGGAGACACAGCAGTGCACACAGCACATTGGTTTCTGGTCCCGTGCAGCTTGTATCATAATGTACACGCAACACATTATGCCGAACATGCTCCACATGGATTCTCAGTCAGCGTTTATTGTCGTAGAAATATGAATAAGAATTTCGATTTCTTTGCTTAGCCGCTTATGTTCCTGGTAGGGGACACTGGGAGGTTAAGAATCAGGTTATTTGCTTTCTTTCTTCAGTTACATATAATCAGATTTGATCCAGAACTGTCCCCAACTTTTTCCCCTTAAATTTATATGCAATTGGGCGGCACCTGTGGCTTAGTGGGTAGGGCGCCAGCCCCATATACCGAGGGTGACAGGTTCAAACCCGCCCCCGGCCAAATTGCAACCAGAATAAAATAGCCAGGTGTTGTGGCAGGCGCCTGTAGTCCCAGTACTCGGGAGGCTGAGGCAAGAGAATCGCCTAAGGCCAGGAGTTGGAGGTTGCTGTGAGCTGTGTCACGACACTCTACTGAGAGCGATGAAGTGAGACTGTCTCTACAAAAAAAAAATTATATGCAATTATGTATATATCTCTTTCCATGTCACCAGATTTATATGTGCATGATATTTACTTCCCCTCATGCTATTAGGGAGAATGTTGCTTGGAATAATGAAAAATAGCACTCTACCAGTGTAATACATCAACTGATACATACAGGGTGGCTATAAAGTTTGCGGGCAATTTAAAGTAGTTAAAATGAAAATAGTTGTCTACTTTAAATTGCACACGAACTTTATGGCCACCCTGTATGTCTCCAAAGTTTTCTTCTAATACAGTGATTATGTCCATATATATTTGTCTCAAACCAGTTCTACTTGTTCACGTATCACTAGGAAAATGAACCCCGTGAGCATCACACTTTACTGCACCACACATTTTAAACTGTGTGTATTTGACTATGAATGGGATCTCTAGTTTTATATTATTTTGAGAAAATAGAATAATACAGAGGGTGAGGGGGGCAAGAACAAATACAGGACATACAAATATACATACAGAAACACAAACAATCTGGCTAGAAAGGTATGTGTCCAAAGTTGTGACTGTATCAGAAAGAATGTTTACATTCAGGAACTTAACAAACTGTATCATTGGAAAGAATTAAAGACTGAGAATGAGAAGGAAATTCCAAAAAATAGAGGAAAACTGCTCTTTCCTGTTTTTCTCTCTCTGTATTTCTCCCTTCCTGGATGTACATTCTTCAAAAGCTGGGAGCAGTGAAACTACTGCGTACCTCAAATTGAACACCTTCTAAAATAGTACGAGTCAATTTAATGTGTTTTTAAGAAACAAACAAACAAACAAAACGTCATAGAAGATAAGCACGAAAACTACCATATTATTGGCTGGAAGTCATTAAAAAATAGAAATAATTTTAGCAAAATGGGAAGACCGATGGACAGATGGTCTCAGAATGTAGGAGAGGGGAGCTGCCCAACGCAGAAACATGAGACAGATATGAATATTGCCCCCCCACCATTGCCCCACTCAGATCGCTAGAATATCACTTTACACTTACCAGGTTTCTTTGATTATCCTCATAATATCAGAAATGAGCTTGCTCGGGATAATGAAAAAGTAACTCTCTACCAATATAATACATCAACTGAGTTATTTAAAGCTTGCATTTGCTTTAGGGCTTGTGTTGAGTTTGGCTTTAATTGTGTTTTACTCAATCTAGTGTAGTGGAGAAAATGTAGTGTTCAAAAAGCAATATGGTATGTTCTGCGGAATGAGTGCAAGCTTTGGAATTAAACAGATTAACTTGAGTCCTAGATCTGCCAATTAGCATTTAGAAGATAGGTTTTATCTATTTCTAGGTCTACTGAAAACTCTCCTGATCTTATTCTATAAATTTCGGTAGAGGTATTGGTTTTCCTTTTATTCTAGTTGCACCCAAAGTCAAAAGTTGTGTCTTTTGCTGTAACTGGATGGGAAGGGGATGAGAGCCCACAAATTATTATAAGGGGCTCACACAACACTGAGTACTTCAAATATTTCCTATAAGCCAAGTAAGTAATACTTCATATATATACCCGTATGCTACTATTTTTCAAATATATAAAGATAATCTTGGATAATGATTGAATGAAGCTCTTTTAGAAATATTATCTATTTTCTTTCTGTAATTTTTTATCAAGTGATACATGTATAAATAATGAATCGAGTGATTTATTGGATTTTTTAAAGGTGATCTCTAAACAGCTATTGGTACTTTTACATGATCTTGTCCTCTATTTATTTTGCTTTGATTACTTTGACCTTCTAAAGCCTTAGTTCCTCTTCTCTTTTCCTTCCCACTTTCTTTCTAAGAAAGGTTCACAATCTCCTGTGTCCAAATTCTCCATGGTTAATACTAAAAAAAGACTGAAGAAAAAAGTCATCCATTGCTCTTTCCTTTCAAAGAGTCCCGTTCAGATATATAAATTGTATAAGCACTGCCATCCCATGCTAAAGAAATTCTCCTTTAATATGGTTTTTTACCTCTCAGCTGAGGTTCTCCGTGGGGGTTCACAGTGTACATATCAGTACAACAGTTTTGGTGTTCATAAATGGAATCCACAGATTCCAGGGTACCCAACACATTGAAATCCCTCCTGGCCACAGCTTGAAAGGCAGATTATATAAGGTCACGTTCACTCAGCTCTAACCCAATTGAGATTCCACTACCCTGTCTCCATCACCACTCCAAGTAAACTACTGAACATTGATGCCATGCTCTCAGTCTTTGAGTATGTTTTTATTTCATCTTTATTTTGAACATTAAATTTTGTAAATTTAAAATTTACAGAAAGTTAAAAGAATAATAATAAAATTAAGAGCACTTATTTTCTAACCACCAAGGATTAATGTCTGTAAAAAAACAATATGTCATATCTGCTTGTAACCTGTTTGTTAAAGTTGTGAAAAAACAAAAATCTGAAGTTCCCTTTAACCACCATTACCAGTTACATCCCTCAATTCGTCTTATAGGGGCAACCCTTTAAATAGTATGCAGCTTTTCAGTTCGTTTAAATGCACCTATTTGACTACATGATATGTACTGCTTTGCAGGCTTTTTTGTTTTATTTTGTTTTGAGGCAGAGTCTTGCTCTGTTGCCCTGGAGCTTGCTCTGTGCTTGTAGATTCCTGGGCTCAAGTCATCTTGCCTCAAACTCTGGAGTAGCTGGGACTACAGGTGTGTACCACTATGTCCAGCTAGTTTTTCTATTTTTAGTAGACGTGAGGTCTTGCTCTTGTTCAGGCTGTTCTCAAACTCCTGAGCTCACGTGATCCACCCTCCTCGGCCTCCCAGAGTGCTAGGATTACAGGTGTGAGCCACTATACCTGGCCTGCTTTGCATGCTTTTACTCACTTATTATAAGTAAAGTATCATTTGATCTTGATTTTTCTTTCACTCTACAATTTTTTATACCTATTTGTGTAATACAATTTTTATTTTATGGCTACATTTTATTTATTTATTCCCAAATTGATGGTCATTTAGATTGCCTCCATTCCAAGATGTCATCTTTGTCCCTGTGTGAGAACTTTTCTACTTATGGGTCATTATGAAAGTTTTGTGACACATGAAAATTAAGAAACATAAAATCCATATGGATGGGAACAAATGAAGCCCTCCCAGAAACACAGATAAGCCGAGCAAGTTGAAACTTGAACGGATCAATCAGAAAGGATGCTGTCGATTGTGTTTCTTGGACTATAGCACAATCTGTCTCAAGACTTTTGTAATAACCTACATATAGCATTTAAAAATTTTATATTATAGGAGAGATTATGATATAATGTTAAAACCTTGCAAATCTTCCATGGTAGGGTTATATTGGTGCTAAAATTTTCAACTGTTGTTTAGTATGGATGTTGTTTATTTTGCAAAGTTTCAAAGTTTCTTTCTCCATCTTTCCTTCAATTACCCCCACCTTTCATGGGCCTTCCATCTCACTCATGGGTCTATTCAGAGCCAATATATCATTCCATTAATGCCTTAATCAGAATGTTTATTCAGAGGATGTACATACGTATTGGTTTCCTGCAACATTTTTCTCAGAAATAGCAGAAATAATTCTGATGGGAAAAATTACAGAGAAAGATCCATTCTTTAAAATGCAAGCTAACAGGCTGATATGAATGACTTAGATTCAGGAATTGACAAGTAATGTATTGTCACTTGGAAACAGATTGCTAATCTTTAACCCCTGACCATCATACACACAGATAAGAATTCCTAATTATTTTCTAAGTGGGGGCAGCAGTCAACCTATGGCATAGGATGCAAATTCATTCTGCTATGTATCAGACCTCATCATTGAATATTTAGTGATGGTAGCCAGGTAATTAATCAAATATTTGAAGAAGCCAAAAATGATAATATTGACCAATGATGGGGTAGGGAGAAGAGAGGAAAACTTAGATGCCACAGTTTTTGTAAAAGAATTTGGTTAGAATAAAAACTTGTAGACACAGATGGACAAAATACATAAATCTTTTATATATGTAAAAATACAAATAGCCTTAAAAAAAGATGGAGACTTTACCTCTTTTATGTTTACATGGATGGAGCTGGAACATATCCTACTTAGTAAAGTATCTCAAGAATGGAAGAAAAAATATCCAATGTATTCAGTACTATTATGGAACCAATTTACAATCACTCACACTTTCATATGAAGAATAAATCACAACTATGGCCCAGGATGAAGGAGGGAGGAGGGGGGTTTGGAAGGGAGAAGGAAGGTCAGATCAAGGGAGGGTGAATGGTGGGATCACACCTATGGTGCATATTGCAAGGGTACATGTTGGATCTATTAAGTATAGAGTATAAATGTCTTAACACAATAATTAAATAAATGA